>JAQFVV010000486.1:62346-69846 GCA_028023455.1 Epiperipatus broadwayi | reverse complement strand
AATTTATTTTCAACTAAATGATTTTTTCAACTGAAAAGTTTAATCCTTTTTCCAGACACTTTTGTTTTAAAAAAAAAATAGACTCAATTCTTATTTCCTTTCTTTTGTTTTTTTTTTTCTTTTTAACATCCAGGTAACACTTCAAATCTTTGAGCTTCCTTCTTTAGATCTTGATAAGACAATTTCAAAAATCAGTTCTGACTCATTATAAAATTCCAAAGTGAAACAATCATTTACAAAAAAAAAAATTGCTACAAAGATCGATATCTGATTAAACAGATTTCCTCTTTTAACAAACAATTGTACAAAAAAATAATTTGACAGATTTAATACTTCCTTTTCTTTCAATATTCAGGAAATGTAAAATTTTGTATGTAATGTACACACATCCTTCATTCTTTCAAATCATTCATAAACTAACCTTAAATACTATAATTGCTAACTTAGTAATTATAACCCAATTATTTAATTAAATCTGTAACTTTTAAATCCCACTTATAATTAAAGAAAAGCAAAATAAAAGTATAGAATAAAATGTTAGAATTGATCAAGCATAGGTTAGTTTTAAAGAAAGTTAAAATGTTTAATATTTGAAATATAAAAACAATTAAATAATATACACATACATTGCCTATATGTATGCATTATAACTTTGCTTTTTAAAGAAAAATTAAATATTGAATAGTTTAAATGTGTGTATTACCTTTCTATCAACACACAAACAAGTAAAGCATGTAATTGTGGACCCATTCTTTCTCTGTTTAAAGCTTTTAGAACTGGACCTTGTAGGGTTTAAACTTGGATGCCCTACAGCTTCATTTATGATTATATAAAAATGTGATGATGATTTTGTTTTACACTTTCTTACATGCACATTGCTATAAATTTAGCTAGTGACTAAATTGTAATGGCACAACTTTCTCCCCCTTCGGATAAAATCATCAGCACTTTTGTTTTAACTATATTTTAAAAAAAAAATCCTAACTAATAAATACACTAATAATAATAAACACTTATAACATATAAAAAAAAAATTAACTACTGGTACATATATTTTTCATTAGAAAACCCAAAAATAATTTATTTGGAGATCTTTGCCAGGCTATTCTGCTGAAGTATAAGGGATCAAACTCCTAGCATTATAGGTCCCTTTATTCCCATCAAGAGCAGCAAGCATAAAGGCATTCTCCCCTATTTTCTTGGTAATTTGGAATGGCTTTTTCTTTTCAAACCATATTGTGGTCTGCATAAAAATGCACCTGTACATCCAGTCCCTTTTTAATATTTCCATTTTTCATCTTGACTGGATATTTATAAAACATATCTGGAGGTTTTATTTTATATAACCTCCTATTACAAACTCCATTTAGAAATATGGACTCTTGGTACCTTATGTAATATGCCTTGAAGTTCTTTAGAGAGATTGACTCTCTATACCATACATACTTTATTTTTAAACTTTCTAGAAAGATTGACTCCCTGTACCATACATAAGGCACTTTGAAGTTTTCTAGAGAGGTTGGCTTTTTATACCAGATATCATTTATCCTTACATTTTCCAGAGAGATTGATTCTCTGGGCCACATATAATTTATTTTTAAATTTTCTAGAAAGGTGGATTCTTTGTACCATATATAATGGACATTTAAACTCTTCAGAGAGATTGACTCTCTGTGCCATGTATAATTTATTTTTAAACTCTCTAAAAAGGTTGACTCTTGGTACCAAATATAAGGCACACTTAAATTTAACAGAGCATTTAAATTTTTCAGAGATATTGATTCTCTGTCTGATACACACTGGACATTTACATTTTTCAGAGAGATTGCCTCTCTATACCATATATAAGGTATCTCCAATCTATTTAAGAAGACAGATTTTTGAAACCACACAGGCTGGTTTGTTACTAGATTGAGAACTACAGACTGTTGAAACTTTTGCTCTCTTTCTAAAATAACTGGTTTCATCTCCCTTATTGCTCCTCTTAAATCAATCATCTTATCGGATGCATGAAGTTTTTCCTCCAACTCTCTTTTCCTTCTTTTCACTTCATGATCTATCCCAATCTGCTCTTTTGTCATCATCTCATTTACTTTCTTTACTGGGAGATTTGGTATTATGGCTAATATCGGCCTTTCTACTTCTTGGAGCCTATTCTCTATCAGTGTATCTAACTTTACATTATTTTCTTTATTATCAGTGGTCAGACTATCCAGATTATCTTTTAAAACTGGTAAGCTCTGACTACCTTTCCGTTTTACAAGTCTAACATATTCACCCATCTCTCCTGCTCTATCTTCTAAAGAGGTTTCAGCATTATCTTCTAATCTTTGACTACCTTCTATTATACTTTCTGCACTCTTTTTGCTATCCTCTCTTAGACTTTCTATCCATTTTTTCACAGAACGACAAACCTTTTGTTCCAGATTTTCCTTATTTCTTTTGGATTTGTTATAATCTTCTTGTATATTTTGAAACATACAATCTTTCATCAGTCTGGTAAATTTTATACCTGATAGTGCTTCCTTCTTTATTCGAATCTGAAACTCTTCAGTACTTGTTATTATCCCCTTTACTTTTACAGTAACTTCTAATCCCATTACAACCTCTCCATCCTCTTCTTTATAAAGATTATTAACTCCAGGAATTGAGGCTCTTTTCCCATGTTTTTCTATTTTATTTCCCAAAGCTATAGGAATTTTACTGTTGTTTTCAACAGAGCTATTGATATTTTCTTTTAATTCATCTTCACTCCTCTTATCCTCTTCTTTTAAACTTTCTACTCTTTCTATGCCTTTTCCATCATCTCTTAATCTTTCTATGAGCTGCTTCCTATCTTCTCTTAGACTCTCTATGCTTTTATTATTTTTCTCTAACTTTTGTTCTAGATTTATCATACTTTGCTTACTCTCCTCTCTCATACTTCTGAGCATCTGCATTATCATGTCCATGTCTGATGGTGCTATCTTTGCTATCTGAGCCTCTTCCATATTATAATTTAGTTCACTCTTGTTATAAAACTATATATATATCCCATCTGTACTTCCCTGACCATCAAAATTTCACACATCTTCTCCCTGTCTGACACCTATATTTGACTAACTGACTGATTTGATTTTCACCTTATTATGCATTACAAATACAAAAAAAAATTTTAATATCCTTATTTAATGAACTACACAACAATAATCTATATAGTGCATGTCTGTCTGTAATAGCCCAAATTATACATTCATCCATTCTCCCAGAAATCCAACAGATATTGACAGTCCACAGAATGACTAGCAGTTCACAATCTTGAGATAAATAAAAGAATTCAGTCACAACACTATAATCACACAATGCATCACGAGCACTCAGAAGATCATCCCAATTCGATCACTATTAACTACCACAACCCTTGATTGAATGAAGCAAACTCTGTTGCAATAAAAGAACTATTAAGTCTTAGGGGCTAAGATAGATAAACTATGCCTTGCTCTCTCTCTTGGAGTCTTATGTGGCAAGTATCAAGGAATGCCCTGCTTATTATAGACTACAAAAACGAAACCTTGCTCTCTCTCTTGGAGACTTATAGGCTGATATCATGGCAGGACTACTGTTAACTGCTTCATGAAAAAAAAATAAGACTAACATATAAACTTGATTGGAAAACTATGCCGTGCTCTCTCTCTTGGAGACTTATAGGCTGGTATCATGGCAGGTCTGCTGTTAACTGCTTCATGATAAAATAAAGATAACATATAAATTGGGTTGGAGCAGTGAATGGGTTTGATCATTCATAAGTTACACAAAATACACAGCATTCTCAAGGCAATGACAAAACTCTCCACTCATCATCAAAACTGCAATCTAACCAACCAAACTCCAACGATCAACCATCCAATCAAACCTCTAAAATCATAGACTTTTTACAAAATGAACTCCCCAAACACACATGAGACCACTATTCCATAATTCAACACTATTACTATGCCTATCCTATCTGGCAATAAATCATTTTAATGTTCCACAAAAAAAAATCTATTATTTATTTCACCTTTGTCTTAAGTTGTGATATTCATCTCTATTTTCAAAATTGATAAAAAAAAAAAAAAACTAAGCTGTTTTATGGCTGTACCCATTTTATCATCATCAATGAAAGATTAAATCATATTAAACATCATCATCTAAAATAAGAATGTTTGGCCAAGAAAATTTTGTAAGACAAAAAAAAATTTTTACTGAAAAAAAAAATTTTACTAAAAAAATTTCTCTATTTTTAACCACACATCTCCCATCATTCTATAGACTCTCTTTTTCAGGTATATGGCAAAATATCAGGCCCCAGTTGGGTGTCCATTGTAACCTAATAAATGAGTTCAAAAGATAGATATTATACCTGAGTAAAGGAGTCCCTAAAATGATCATAATATTTAAAAGAAATAAGTAAATTATTAACAACAAGTATTATGGAAATCACGTAAAGTGAGTACCCTAGTAATTCAATAAAATATAACTCAGGTATACAGGCAGTAGATCTTATCCCCTTTCATTTCTTGGTTTGATGTTAAGTGCATGTTTAAACAAATACTAAGTGAATATGGTCTAGCAGGGCGCCACTAGATTATCTGAATCTAGACACGGTTATATCTGATAACCTTTCACATGTACCGGGTTTGAATCCCTTTTTGGTACTTTATTTATAATAAAATGGAAGATTTTGCTTTTTGAGCCATATCACTATATGCACTAATATTTAGGTAAAAGTAAAACCTCTATAAACCAAAGTGGAGTATATTAGACATAAATCATTTCTCAGATCTTAACATAACAAATGTGTTTCAACATTTTATAAGTTCACTAGCTCAGATTATATATAACTAATTTAGGATGGCAATTCACTCATCCTTGCATGAAATAGATGATGGGATGTGGTTATAATAATACTAAGAAATCACTAAATATTATAAAATCAATATTTATTTATGGCCTTTAAACAGTTAAACAGCTCATTAATTAAAAGGTTGATGACGATGATGATGATGATAATAATAACGATAATGACAAGGGTTTCAACTACAGCTCTAGGACTAAGCCTAAACATAAAACTAAATTTTATAAAGAAATGCATAATTATTGCTTAATTTTAGCATATTTACTTATATCTTAAATAACCAATATTCAACCATTGATGATGATGAATAATCACACTTAACCAAGACTACAACTTAATGAAATATATACGCCTCGTTTAATAAAACAAACTAATATTTATTACTACATTTCTAACATATACAGAAAAATTTCTAGATAAATATGAAAATTGACATGAATAATAATAATAATAATTGATTATATAACAATTGATTATATAACAATCCCTCAGATTAATTTTAAGTTCTTCCCCCTTTCCCTTCAAATGTATTTTGTATTAAGTTGGACGTCACATTGACCATGATTTTCACTCCATGAGAAAAGTATTAAAAAAAAATATTATCTGCTCATTAGCACACATACTTTAAAATCCAACATGTAAATAGAATGTAAAAAAAAAATGTTAGTAAAATTGAAAGAGCAAGTTTTTAGAAAAGAGTTTTAAATTATTTTCTCCCCCTCCCTTCCAATCGCTGAAATCTATACTGAACTTGAAACAAAATAATCTAATATTCTAATACTACTCATTATTCCACATTCACTTCCAATTATACACATATAAAAATATTATTATGTATGTGCGTGTTTTATCCCATGATAACAAAATATTATTTAAAACCAAAATAATAATATATTAGTTAAAACTAAAATCATAATACCATAAAAAAAAATTGTTTTACACATTAATATTTCACAACTGTAAAATTAATAAACAAATAATTTTGATACATTCAAGATAATTTATGAAGCTCAAAGTTATTATTAGTAAGACATTCTTGTTTTAATCGATCTGAATAGTCTTTAAAAGTTCTTTAAATAAAAATATACCACTTTATTGCTAAAATGTTTATTAAGACTGATATCATAAAGAAAATAGATATAAAAAGTCATATTACCGATCTTTTTGTTTGAAGTGAATTTCCAAGGGTTCAAACTTGTCTATATTTCTGCAGCTACTACGTGTGCTGGGAACAATCTCTTTCTTGAGGTGTATAACTATTTAATGATGATGACTCTATTGAGGTTATTTGCTTTAGTGGACAATTTGGAAATCATTATATTAATTTTTCTTCTCTTCCTGTCAAGCATGTGGATGAAATACAGCAGTTGTTTTCACATTTATAAATTTTCTTGAGTTTAAAATCAGTTGTTGGAACAATTAATTGGACTTGATGATAAATTATTTATCAGTAGATTAATTCATCTTCTTTGAATGCAGGTGAATGCTTTCTTCCTTCTATTAAAAACATCTTATTTATCTGGTCAGTTGAAAGGTGTAGAATATTATTTTAGACACATCTTTTCTTTCCTATGTGATGTGCAGCTTCCCCAGATGGTCTGGCAAATGGAATATACATATAATTTTTCTAGCCCGCCATCTCTTATATTTTCAACGTTCAATATTATAGTTTAATATCTGAATCAATCACAATAATAATAATAATTCAAGACAGCTTTTTATATCCAATTTTTAGCTAACTTAACCAATCAGAGATAGCATCACTTGCTATTTTTGGACAAATTTGTTTTAATTAGATCTCTAATTTATTTTCAACTAAATGATTTTTTCAACTGAAAAGTTTAATCCTTTTTCCAGACACTTTTGTTTTAAAAAAAATAGACTCCAATTCTTATTTCCTTTCTTTTGTTTTTTTTTCTTTTAACATCCAGGTAACACTTCAAATCTTTGAGCTTCCTTCTTTAGATCTTGATAAGACAATTTCAAAAATCAGTTCTGACTCATTATAAAATTCCAAAGTGAAACAATCATTTACAAAAAAAAAAAATTGCTACAAAGATCGATATCTGATTAAACAGATTTCCTCTTTTAACAAACAAAAAAAATTGTACAAAAAAAATAATTTGACAGATTTAATACTTCCTTTCTTTCAATATTTAGGAAATGTAAAATTTTGTATGTAATGTACACACATCCTTCATTCTTTCAAATCATTCATAAACTAACCTTAAATACTATAATTGCTAACTTAGTAATTATAACCTCAATTATTTAATTAAATCTGTAACTTTTAAATCCTAATTATAATTAAAGGAAAAGCAAAATAAAAGTATAGAATAAAATGTTAGAATTGATCAAGCATAGGTTAGTTTTAAAGAAAGTTAAAATGTTTAATATTTGAAATATAAAAACAATTAAATAATATACACATACATTGCCTATATGTATGCATTATAACTTTGCTTTTTAAAGAAAAATTAAATATTAAATAGTTTAAATGTGTGTATTACCTTTCTATCAACACACAAACAAGTAAAGCATGTAATTGTGGACCCATTCTTTCTCTGTTTTAAAGCTTTTTAGAACTGGACCTTGTAGGGTTTAAACTTGGATGCCCTACAGCT
>JAQFVV010000486.1:0-61846 GCA_028023455.1 Epiperipatus broadwayi | reverse complement strand
TCTGTTTAAAGCTTTTAGAACTGGACCTTGTAGGGTTTAAACTTGGATGCCCTACAGCTTCATTTATGATTATATAAAAATGTGATGATGATTTTGTTTTACACTTTCTTACATGCACATTGCTATAAATTTAGCTAGTGACTAAATTGTAATGGCACAATATATATATAACATAAATATGATGTTATGCAATTTATTACATGCATATTGAATCTAATATTATTATTTTATAAAATTAATTTTAAAATATCAAATAAATATTTAATTAATTTTATTTTAATTAACATGATGTAATTTGTTCATCTATTGATATATTTTTATTGTTATTAGTTTGTATATTCTTTAAATATTAGTAATAGTCTGTAAATAAAAATAAAATTTTTGTTAGGAAAATATTGTAATCATATGAGTAATAAAACAATTCTTTTTTCTACTACTGTAAAATGTTAAAAAATCTTATGAATAATATATAACCTGAGTTGAAACAATTAAAACCAAATGTAATTAATACATCTGCTAAAAATATTTGATTAAATGCTAGAATAATCTACTATGATTAAAACAAAAATTTGTGGCTTTCTTTTAAAAACAAATGCCTAGTCAATGTAGAAATACCACAACTGTATAATTTTAGAGACATAATATAAATAATTAATTCTCTTAAAAAACTTTGAAAACTGCATAGGAAATAACAAAACTAGTAACAGGAAATACAATGCATTACAAATTCTTAGGAATTATTCTCTTATTAGAAATATAAAATTTTAACAACCCTTGGTTAAATATTTTTTGATTATTTCACACCAGGTGGCCCTGTGATCAGGCAGTAGCAGAAAATAGTAAAATAATGAGCGATGTATTTTACTTTAAAATATTTGAAAATACATTTAATAATATATATGTCATTTGACTAAACTAATATAACAATGATTTTGATTTAACTCTAGCATATAGATGGCCTTAATATTTGCTGTGATTGGTACCTTCAATTACATCTTTCAATATTGAACCACATATAATAGTAGTTAAAAACACAGCACTAATTATAACTGTATCTGATGAACACGATTATTTTTATATATGCTTCACATTTCAGAAGAATCTTCCATCAAACTTTGGGTTTCTTTTATAATTTTTATTGCATGATGGTGATTTAAAATTTATTTATTTTTTTGTGGTTTCTCATTTTTTGAACTTTTTAATCTCGATTTTTTAAATAAGTTTTAGATGATTTTTAAAAATGGTTTTTATTATCCCTTAACCCATGGAATAAATTATCTATAATTAAGTAAAGTATTAAGATTAAATATCTTGATAAACACCATCTAACTAACGATAGACAAATATTTTTTTTCTAGTGGCAAAAATATTTTGTTTGAATGTTTTATGTTTTATACACTTCTGTTAAGGGGAAAAAGTAACAAGCAACACTATTCAGGAGAATAACTTTTCTTTAACAAAAAAAAATAATAACCCTAGTTTTTTTGTTTTTTTTTAAGGCTGCATAGTTCTTTAAATATATATAACAACTCATTTAGGAGAATAATTATTTATTTTTGGAATAAATATGGACCATAGTCTAATGTAACCAGCCTTAAACTCATTAATTATTTTTATAAAATAACACAAAAAAGGTTTTTAAAAATGAATTTATTACTCAGACTATATATATGAATTAGTAATAGATTAGTACATTCACTTAGCGACTTGCTAGTTAAAATTATAATATATATAATCAATCTTAATTTCAGATGATACACTTCTTTATAGAGTTTGATTCTATTACTACAATCTAATAACTTTCTACATTAATTTTCTACTAACGTTTCCATCAACATTTACCATTCATTGACATTAGATTTGGTAAGTACTTTACTGCTCACTCAATTATCTCGGATTCAGTTTAACTGGCTTTGACTACATCTTTCTCTTCTTTTTTTTATTCTTTCCATTAAAATGCAGCAGCTATTTTTAATAACTTTGCTAATTTGCATAAATATTTCATTATTATTCTTATGCAAATTAGGATGGATATCCAGATTATCTTACACTCTGCATAATTTACTTGTTTTGCATTTTATTATTTTTAGAATGACTGCATTATTTTTTGTATTAACCAGTTATAAACACACACTCACATCCGCATGTAACTTTATTTATTTCACAAATCAATTAATACATTTCAGTATTTCCCAGTTCACTCTAGAAATCTTATAACTTCTTTGGCATAGGTTCTTTCTCTGGCAAATCACAAGAAAGTTGATTTTTTCTTTCCTGCTCAGTTGTCTATTTTTCTTGTCCTGGCTGTAAATCACTATTTAGGTTTGTAGAAGAATTTTCTTCTAAACTTATTTTAGTGTTAATAGATATATCTATTTTTAGCCTTATTATTATTATCCATTAAACAATCTTCAATGTGAGTAGTGACCGAATCTGTATTTTCATTTATAATTTCTATCAGCTCAATTAAATGTTTCTTTATAAGATTAACATGTCTTGTTATTATTCTATTATATTCCAATTTAATTTTATATATTTGGGATAGATAATATTCTAATTATTAACTCAGACATCCAATTTTTCTTAAGGTATGTCTTATACAGATAGTCTGTCCTATGTTAAACTTGACATTTTTACTTTTTATGCCAGTTTTTAAACATCTCTGTAATTAGTACAGATATATGCATCCTTATTTGACCCTTAAAAAGACATTCTGATAAAGTTTTCTTTGTAACTGAAGTGGTTTATGAATGTCAGTACATTCCATCTTATTCTATATGCACTCAAGATGTTGAATGGGCTTTTCTGCTACTCCATTTAACTCAAGGTGGTCAAAAGATGTTAATCATCATATCTCTATGTAGCAAAAATCTCCTTTAGTTGTACTGAATTGAATCCTGTGTCAATGTAAATTACTGTAGTTTCAGGATCCCCATGTGTAGCAAAACGCTCATTTAAAACTTTTACCATGTTTTCTGTGTTTGTGTGTTTTACAATTCAGTACTCTGACTATTTAAAATATAAATCAATGACTATTAGAAGCATGTCTATGGAAAGATCTGACATGATCTAAATAATCACTAAATTAATATTCATTCACTAGATCTCTCAGTGCCAAATTATACTTATGTTTTCATTTGGTGACTGCATTTTATTATGAAAGTGAAGATATGCTATGTATTTTAATGTTGTAAGTTTGAAATAAATTGGCACAAAAACTCCTCATATGAAATTTCTTCAATCAATTTTAGATCTCACAAATGATTTTCTAATTGTAGGGCATTCTTTCCTGATATCCATAACAAGGTGGTAACTTTCAGCTTAACACTAATACTATTAATTATCATGTATTTTTAACATAATTCACATATATCTCCACTGCCCTATGAATACACTCCAGTACCAATAATTGTATTTCCTTTTGGTGTCTCATTTTGTTGTTTATTAAAGGCTTATTTAGTGACAACTAATGAAAACTATTCTTCAAGAAAGTTTGATATTTTTAGATCTTTTCATTTTCCAAATAACTGTTTTCTAAATGAACTTCCTGACTTTTGTTTCATAGTGATAAAATAATTCCATGTTTTGTGCTTCTAGTGTTTTTGGATATATATTCCAAGTACTTACCAATGTGTGTTGGTTTCCTATAAACTGTTGTTTTTACTTTTTTCATGGAAGAAACGTATCACAAGAACATCTAAGAATGCCAATTTTTGTTCTTGTTCTGATGCCATTTGTCAATTTAATTGAAGGAGATACATGGTTGACAAGTATCCAGAATGAATGTAATTATGTTTCACTATGTGGCCATGCTTGAAATGTATCTTAAACATAATGAAGCCATATTTTAAGTGAAAATGGTATAGTATTTATGGTTGTGCTTTCAAGTACAATGGTAAGTCTATGGTCATTTCTTGATATTGTTAAACGAATTCTGAGTTTTATTGAAAGAAATGTTCTTGTTGTGTAAAAAGTTAATAGTTCCACTATGTTATCAATAAGTAGAATTGGTCTGATTTGTAGATTAATATCATCATATAACCTCTTCATTATATTAGATGTTTCATCACATGATACCTTTGTAAATGAACTGTCAACACCAAAGCTTACCAATATGTCAGTTCTTCTAATTTCCACATCCCTGATTAATTCTGAAAAGTGCTTAGAGTCCATTATGTCAAAAGAATAAGAATTTTAAAAAGAAAGCTGGACAAGTTTTGACATTGTGAATTTCTAGAAGAACAATAGCTCTTAATGAAACATTGTCTTTATGGAGTTTAAGTAGTCCATGAAGATCACCAAAATGATATTAATTACCTCTTTTCTGATCACTGAAATACTTGCAATGCTTCTGAAGAAAGTTTTACTTTTGTACTTAAAAGTGGATGTTTTGCTATTTTTTGGACTGTCCTACTCTTAACAGCATGGAAAATGATTATAGATTTATCTTGTTTGGGAGATTTAATAGCTTTCCTCTCATCACATGAAATGTTTGTTTTGTCTCTCAAGTATTCTTTTAATTCCACAGCATAGTTATTCTGCTACTTCTAGATGCAAGTTTAAAACCTTTCCATGTGTAAATATTTAGGGCTAAGATTTTTAACTAATGAATCTGGTAGATTATTTATTACAATATGTCCTTCAATATGTACATGTAGATTTACAAACTTTTTCTTCTGAGATTCTTTTATTCTTCCAATTCATTTTCAATATTAAGTATTTATCAGTAAGTTTATTTCTTAAAGAACATTCTGCATTTCTAATGGAAAATAAAGTTTGATTCTTGGAAACCCATGATCATTTCTTCTTTCTCCCAATAGGAGCTCACTTGTTCTCTGAATAATTTTTTCAGCTTTCTTGGAAGGAATTTTTAATTGCAAACATTTAGAAATATTCTCTTCAGATTTACCTTTATAAGGAAAAAATAAATGATTATCTACTTTGACCAGTTTTGGACATAATTTTTCATAATGTCTAAACTTCAACATAGCATTGGGTCATATTAAGTACTTAGCTTTACCTGAAGGTGTAATGATGATATATTAGATGTGATAATAAGTTGGACCATTTCCATATTCTATCATTAAATGTTGGATGTCTAAAAAATGTTAAACTTTATTAAATCTAATAATAACACACAAATAGACAACCAAAGTTAGTAGATTACATAACATTTTAAGTATTTTCTGATCTTCTACAGATATTTCTGGCTTGACCAGTGACAATATTAGCATAAGAGTCCAACTCATACCTTTGAACTTTTGGATATCAAATTGTAAAACAATGCTCTAACAAACTCTGCTATTTTGTCAAAGTAAAAGACCAGTAGAAATTGCATATACTTATCTATTAGTGTTCATTCAAATCCTCCTGATTCCACCATTTTTAATATATTTTTTCTAAAAGCAAGGGTAATTAGAGGCTTCCAGTCATTATGTATTGCCACACTGGGTTGACTTATAATATGATTATTTACCAGTGCCATATAAGCACTTTTTTTGAATTTTCTTCTTTGCACTTTTTCCTCTCAATGAAAACATTAATTTGTGATATTTTAATCATTTTTAACAAGGTAACTCGTCTCACCAATATACTTCCTTCCACATTTACATGGTATTTTATAGATGCAGTTTTTATTTTTCAGAATTTTATGTTTAGGCTTTGTATGCTATAATTCTTTGAAATGTTATATAGCATTGGAAAGCATTTATTCTGATTTCCTTTAATTTGTCTGTTATTCCTGGTATGTATATATACACTACAGTACATATGATTGTTTTTCTTTTTGGTGATTGTTTTTATTATCTATAGAATGTTTTTGGTATAATTCTTCAAGAGAGTTTAACCTATGTAGATCTTTTCATTTTTCAAATCACTGATTTTTAAATGAACTTCCTGACATTTGTTCCATGAGGATAAAATAATACCATATTTTCTGCTTCTGATATAATTGGATGTATATGTCATACTTACCAGAATGTGTTGGTTTTCTATAAACTTTTGATTTTACTTTTTTATGAGGCAGACTTGTCACAAGAACATCTAAGAATGCCAATTATTGTTCTCATTCTGATTCCATTGTGAGTTTAGTTTCAGGGGATACATTACTGATATGCATCTAGAATGACTGTAATCATTTTTTACCATGCACCCATACAATAAATGTAGCATCAAAATAGCAAAGCCACACTTGAGGTGTACATGGATTAGTATCTATGACTGGCATTTCAAGTTATTTCATGTAAATGTTACTAATGAGGTAAGAGTCATGAGCCCTTGGCCTTCTCTTGATTTTGTTGGGAAGAATCCTATTGAAACAAGTTGTTATTATGCACAAAGTTAATAGCTCCATTATACTAACAATAGTTAGAGTTATTCTGGTTTGTAGACTATTATCATCATATAACCTTTTCCTTATAGTAGATGATGCTTCATCATGATACAGCTGTAAATAAGCTTTCTCCATTAAAACTTATCAATATGTCAGTTTTTTTTTAATTTCCATGTTCCAGTTTAATTCTACAAAGTGCTTAAAATTAGTAGTGAAGGTCCTGCATATCAAAGGACTAAGAATTTTGAAAAGAAATCTTGGCAAGTTTTGTCATGTTAAATTTCTAGAAGAGCAATAGGTCTTAATATGAATTTTAAGTAGGCCATAAAGATGAAGCGTTTTGCTGAAATAGGATGTTCCTTTCCTTTTTTCCATTTACAGAAATTCCTGTAATGCTTCCAGAATAACACTTGTAACTTTACTTCTATATTTGGAATTGGATTTTTTGGTACTGTTTTGTATTGGCCTTTTGTGAGAAATACTTATATTTTGTTATCATAATTAATTATATCCATTGCAACTGTAGTGTTATCTTTGTCAGCAGGAAGAATGATGATAGATATATCCTCTTTGAGAGCACTAATAGCTTTTCTTTCAGCACAAGAAATATTTGATTTGCTTTTGATGTCTCTTAATTATTCTTTTAAGTTTCTATCACAGTTCTGCTTCTTCTAAAGGCAATTTTTGTGTGACTTTCTCAGTGGCTGTCATTGTTATCTATGTGACTGCAGAAAATGTATATTGTTGAGACCAGTTACCCTACGTAATGGTGATGAAAAGAACACAAACTAATAGAAAACCAGAAGTGTTCACAATAACAGACTATGTATGTACTATGGAAAATAAAGTTTGTTTGGGAAAATACAAAATATTGGATAAAGAGGGAAAGATACAAAGAATAAAATTCAAAGAAGTTGCTCATATGACAGTGGTATATAATCATATACATTATCCAAATGTGGAAATATATAATGTGGGGAAGCCTTTAATTACCCTTGCTCTAAGAAAAAATATTAGAAAATGGAGGAATCGGGAGGATTTGAACTAACCCTAATAGATAAGTATATGATATATCTACTGACTATTGCCTTTGACAGAATTGTTTTCTTGGTTATAGTATTGTCTTAACATTTGATATTCAAAAATCTAAAAGTTTGATGTTGACTCCTATGTTAATATTGTCACTGATCAGGCTGGCAACACCTGAGGAAGAGCAGAGAATAATGCAACTTGAAATGTTATGTAATCTACAACCTGTGTTGTCTAGTTGTGTATTATTAACAGTTGTTTGTCTTGGAATAATTTAAATAAAGTTCAAAATTATCTAGACATTCAACATTTAATGATAGATGAAGAAAATACTCCAACGTACTATCACATTTAATATACCACCATCATAAACCTTCAGATAAATACTAAGTACTTGGTATACATGCAATGCTGTGCTGAAGTTTAGATATTATGAAATTTATGTCTAAAATTGGCCAAAGTAGAAAATCACTTATCTTTCCTATAATACCAATAAGCCAATAAGCTAATGCACATGCACTTTGTAGATGTCACTATATAAATGAATACTCCCACTTTTTCAAACACAAGATAAAGTCTTTGGGAAAAGATAGAATGAATCCATCTATCTTTTCGACCCAAATGTATATGTATGGGCAAATCTTAAGTGTTTGAAAATGATAGCGTGAAGTTGTTAATTGATCACTTTAAATTATTTTTTACTACATAAATGTAAATCTAAAGAAATTGTTCCTAAACATTTACAATTAAATCACTCCAAGATAGCTGAGAAAATTATTCAGAGAGTAAATGAGGCCATATTGAAAGAAAGATTAAATGTTCAAAGGTTTTCCAAGTATTAAACTTTACATTCTATTAAAATACTCAATGATAACAACTTCACATTCTATATTTCATAGAAGAATAAAAGAATGTCAGAAGAAAAGCTTGTAAATCTACATGGGAACATCAAAAGTCATATTATGACAAACAATCTATCAATTGTCATCAATTAAAAACCTTAGTTCCAAATGTCTTATAGATGATGAATTACCTGCTTATGGAAATGGTTTAAACTTCACAATTACACTGTTTATTGTTCTCTTATGGGACATATTGGCACCCACTGAGAAAATCACTTAAAAATTACTTCTAGAAGTAGTATTATACTGTAGAGTTAAAGAGCACTTACATCTCCCAAACATGATACATCTATAGTCATTCTCTTGATGACAAAAGTAACATTACAATTATAATGGGGAAACCTGACTTTGAAAAAATACAAAAACTTTTCATGGCAGGCCAATACAAAGAAGAGCAAAAATATCTATTTTCAGGTACAGAATTAAAGTTACAAGAATTATTCAAAAACACTGCAGATATTTCAGTGAGATGGTAAAAAGGATATTAACATACTATTTCAGTAAAATTCTTCAAGTTTATGGGACTACCTTCATCAAGTTAAAACTTGTCAAGATTTCTTCTTGAAATTCTTAGTCCTTTGGCATGCAGGATCTTGTAATGTATTGTCTATTATAAAGAAAAGTTTTATATGGTGATAATAATCTACAAACTAGAGCAACTCTATTATTGACAACAACAACTTCCTTTTATAACTCAGAATTTATTCAACACCTATGGCCTGACTACTATCATTCTTGCTTATCACCATTTACACAGAAAGGTTGAAACCACAGCCATAAATACTATTGCATTCCCATGTAAAGTTTGGCTTCATTATGTTGATGATTTATTTGTTGTATGGCTGTATGATGAAACAGGTTTATAGTCATTCTGGATGCACTTCAACAATGTATCCTCTTCATTGAAATTCATGATGGAATCAGAAGAAAAACAAAAATTGGCATTCTTAGATGTGACAAGACTTCCTCATGAAAAAATAAACATGACAATTTATAGAAAACCAACACACCCAGGTAAATAGTTGAAATATGTATCCAATCACACTAGAAGCATAAAACAGAATTATACTATCACAATGGAACAAAGCAAAAGAAGTTAGTTCAGAAACCAGTGATTTGGAAAATGAAATGATCTACATAGACCAAACTTTTATGAAGTATAGTTATCTGTCAGCTGTCATCAAGAAAGTCTTTAGTAGACAACAAAAAGAGACACTAAAAAGAATAATGATTATTGGTACTGTAATGTATCCATATGTACCTGGAATAGCAGACAATACAAACAAATCTGTAATCAATATAACATTAGAAGAGCTTTCAAAAGTCTTACCATGCTTTGAGAATTCTAACTTCTTGCAAAATCTAAACTAGAAATGCTGAAAAATAAAAACTGCATCTATAAAATATCATGAATGTGGAAGAAAATATATTGATGAGACAATTGCCCTGTTGAACAGTGATTTAAAAAACAAAAACGTATGATTAGCAAAGCAAAAACAGATGTATCTACAGTAGCTAACCATGTATGTACACAATGAGCATATATTTGATTGCAAAAATACAAAAATATTGGATAGAGAGGAAATTGTGCAAGGAAATAAATTCATAGAAATTTCTCATATGACATGGAAAATAATTGTATTAGTCAACTCAGTGTGGCAACATGTAAAGTCTGGAAGCCATTAACTAACATTACTTTTTTAAAAAAGTATTTCAAAAATTGGAGGAAGCAGGAGGATTTGAACCAATCCTCATATATAAGTATATGAAAATTTTCCCAACTGTTCCCTTTGATAAGAATAGTTCATTTTGTTAGAGCATTGACTTAAAATTTGATATTCAAGAATATGAGAGTGTTCGTCAGACCAGTAACACCTGAAAAAGTGCAGAAAGTAATAAAACACTTGAAACACTGTGTAATGTAATTTTGTGTGTTATTAATAACAGTTGTTTGTATTTGAAGAATTTAAATAAAGTTTACAATTTTCTGTACATTCAGCATTTATTGATAGGTAATGAAAATAGTCTAATTTATTATTTTATCTAATATACCATTATCACAAACCTTCAGTCAAATGTAACTTTATTTTGCAAATCAATCAATATATTCGAATTTTTAATAAAATGTATTCTAAATTTATATTCAACTTTTCTGTTGTTTGCAGACGCCACAACTTTTTCCTATCACTGATCTTTACATCTATTATCAAATTTGAAAAAAGAAAATTCATTGCGTTGGAAGTCATTTATTAAGAATTAGCTTTTATTGAATGTTTTTATTTTGATTAGATCTCTCTGTTTCAATTCCTTCTTTTTTCCTTAGTTAATTCTTTGCATTATTATGATTTCTTTTTTATAATTGTTTATTATCTATTTATGATTTTATCTATTATCATATCCCTGATTACGATTTGATCATCACCTTTTCAAATAGTTTTTTTTTTAATGTGTCAACCCATCGGCCAGGAAGCGAACCCAGGACAACTGCCTTGCTGTGCTAACCACTCGGCCACCAACGCTTGACGGCACATTTAAACAATATTCTGTGAATTCTGGGATGTGTGTTGATCTAGAAAAGTTTTTTGAATTGTAGCACAACTCTTAACTTGATAAATTTATTCAGATGCTTGGTTATTAAATTTTATATCAGTATAATTGATTAACTATTTTAGTTTTGAGGGCATTTTTGGCAGTGCATTTTGACGATGAAAGTTTTGATGCATCCGAATATCTTTTAAGTATAATGATTTTTCACAGCAATGATTTGATTCTCAATGATAATATATAAAATCAAATGACCAAAAAAAATTTAGAAATTCAATTTCAATGACATTATTTGTTATTAATATTGATTTCAATATCCTTTTATTTTGCTGAACACTGAATGAATTCTCTTAAGATGCTGATTCATTTAAACTGAGATCACAATATCAATAAGGAGGATATCAGATGCTAAAAGAATTAAAATAAATTAGTCTATCATTAAATTAAAATATTAGTGGCTGATGTGGTATTGTAAGAGAGTCATTTTAAATCTGAATAGTTCTTTTTGAGAAATTAATTTTGACACATCAGTTATTAGAATGCATTCAAAAATGAGTTCTAGAATATAATTTTGCAAATAATTGAATGGTTTATTACTCAGAAGTTCATAAGAAGTTCAAATACTGAAAATGAAGGAATTAGAGTCTTAACTTCATATATCTTAAGTTCTAATCTCTGTTACTCCCTTATTGTACTAAATATTCTTTAATTTTGACAACAAAAGATTTGCAGTTTGATAATTCTGAAGATGTTGTAGTTGCTATGGTAATTTGATTTTTTGTCTTCCATATACTTCATGACATCATCTTCCTTTTTAGTAATAGGTTCATCTATTTTTCCCTGAAATAAATTTTCTTCCACTACTAAGATAGTTTTATACTTCTGAAACTTTTGTTTCTTTTCTATACTTTTTGTTGACAATTCACTGTTATATTTTTGTTAGATAATTATTTATTTTTTTGCATGTCATTTTACAGAACTCTATATATTTTAATTTCTTAATTGATTTTCATACTTTTTTCTTTTCTTCACACATTGCCTTGTCTCAAATTGATAATGTAGTGGTTAATTGCTATTGTTTGACATCATCTATCTTATTTAATGTTATTAGTAGATTACCAGTAATGACATTGAACCTCAATTAAGTTGGATTCATCCTCACAATCTGTCATTAGTTAAAAAGTTCTACTTTAAATTCATTAGAATATTTCTGAAGATTAGGAATATTGACTGTTAATTCTGTTTTTTAAAATAGTTTTCACCTTTAATTTTGCGTTAACATGTATTTTATATTTTGCTAATTGATAATCATCTCAAAATAAAATCCATTTCTGCTGTACTTTCATTTGAATGCTGTAATGTCTATTTCCAATTAGCATTTTTCTCGAGATTCATAACATAAAATTTTTCTGTTTCTGCAGATTTTTAAAGTAAGTATCCCCACTCATTTCTATCAATATAACCAAATTTATCATAACACTTTTCATCTTTAAATTATTTTCCAATTCTAGCATTAAAAACTTCCATGACAGTTTTAAATTCATATCTGATGTCATCAAAAAATATTTTGTCCAACTATATAAAAAGTCTTGTATTTCTTTATCACAGTTATTAAAATAAGTAAAGTCTGAATTATGTATATATGTATTAAAAGCATCAAAATACCGAGAGATCAGTGACAGCTGCTTTACAAGCAGTTGTCCTGGGTTAGCGGGTTCGCTTCCCGACTGATGCTATGACAAATGAGAAAAAAATATCTATGAATAATGTTTATTGTTATAATAAAATTAACTATGAATTGTTAACCATATAATCACATAATTTGATTTAAATACAGATAATAAAAGGGCACATAGAATAAACATCCCAGAAAGGTTAATGAGATCAGATGAAAAAGAAAGCACGTGGATTAATCGGTTTAATTTTTAATAATGATATTAGCAAAGTTTTATTATGTGTATATTGTAAATACAAAATTTTATACTTTCATAAATGATTAAAATGTGTAGTTTTTTTAAATAATTATTTTGATAAGAAATATATAGAGAAAACTAATGCTTTAAATCTAAGGAATAATAATATTTATAAATTTAGAATGTCTTATAATAAATACGGTAATAGACTTAAAGATCATTACATTCCTAAAATGTTAAATCATTTACTTGAAAATTTGAAAAATAGTTATTAAAAAAATTTAAATGATATTGGATAACTATATTATTATGACGTAACTTTTTTTTTCTTTTGATTCTTAAATACGTTATAATTTATAACTTGTCTTTCCTTATATGTTTTTATTTTGAATCTTGTATTATACTTATTTATATATTATCATTTTATCTCATTTAAAAACTAAATAAGATCATTTGAGATTTATAAAGATAAAATATTAAATTTATATTGTTTTAATAAATGAAATACAGGCTTATTATATACCTGTATCAATATATGTATTATATATGGTATATGAGCACAGATTTTCACATTACCCACCACTCTCCACTCTTTCTCATAACACTGATACACTTGAACACATATATGTTGAAAAGATAAATAATCACCAATATACATATTTCATGCTAAACCAGCAATCATCAGTTGGTCCAGATTATCATCTCCACACATATATGCAATAAGTGCTCAGATATATATTAAGATAGCCAATCTTCATACTTTAATGGACAGGCTTCAATCCACTCCACACTCCAACTCTTCAACTGACCATCCAATTGAAAATCTGATGATGGACTCTCAAAGGCCACCCTGAGGCTGAGATTCACATCATAAAAATCTAATTAACTGAAACACAGGCTTATTATATACCTGTGTCTATATATGTAATATAGGGTATATGAGCACAGACTTTCAAATGACCCATCACTCTCCACTCCATCTCATAACACTGATACATCTCAAACACTTATATGTCGAAAAGATAAATAATCACCAATATACGTATTTTATGATATTATATATATATATAATTATTTAAATATTTATTTTTTAATTTTTTTGTATACCCTATATAAAGACTAAATGTATTGAAATTATTTAAATGAAAATATTATTATAAACACTTCATAAATGTATACAATTTATATAATCATGTAAGATGTGTAAGATGTGTTATGATATTAACATTTTTTATTTAGTTGTCATTATTGATATGTACTGGATTGTACTAAATAATAATAAAAGGTTAATTATGAAAAAGAAAATTTAAGAAAATTAAAATTGACTGAAAACTGGAATTTTGTTTCAAATAAGCTCTAAATCTTTTAAATCTTTTTCAAAAAAATTTCAAATATTTTTCATTATTGTATTGTTTATGTGACAAATAATAATTATTTTATAAAATTTTAATTATTGGTAAGGCTATTTAAATACATTATAAATATTTTTCAAAGACAAAGCAACATAAAAGTCATCCAAATAATTGTTGATTTACTATTATATCTTTACAAAAAAATCAAGTCAGATGTCATATGACTTAATTTAAATAAGCTTGTATTGCAAATGTTATATAAAGAGCTCACAAAAAGCTCTTAGCAAGCTTTGCAGAATATCTTCAATCCCAGACCAGTTTCTGCTACTGACTTCCTCAGTGAGGTGCTAGGATATTCAAGCATTAGATTAAAAATACCAGGACAAGCCCAGAACTTTATCTAATAGATAACTATTAAGTAGAAATCCAAAATTTTCAGATATCCATGTCTTCCAACCCAGCTATCTAACTTAAATAGCCATATAGGACTGAACTAAGTTCAGATATACCATATATTAATAGCTTTAGCAATATAAAATCATGAAAACCTTATTAGCAAAAAATAAAATTACAAAAAAAATCCAAGTCAGATGTGACATGATAGTAGCAGAAAATGGTCTAGGGTTAGGGATATTCTGCAAAGCTTGTTAAGAGCTTATTTGTGAGTTCTTTATATAACATTTGTAATACAAGCTTGTTTATTGGAGGAGTAGGCCCTAGATGGGGATTTTATGCATAAGCTTTCTGGCACCCATTGATAACTCTGGGTTGCATTGAGTGGTAATACTGCATGGAGAATTTTGCCTGTTTTAATAACAGTTATAAGCAAGCATGAGAAATCATGATCATGTGATATTTGCTGGCTTAAGACCAATCCTGCCTGGTAGGATAGTGTTGGCTGTGGTTATTGAAGAGCCAGGAATACCAAAATATATTGGTACCAAACTGAGTTCAGACCTATATAACTATATGGGCTCATGAACTTGGATTGAAAATATTATTGACTTTTCAGTTTAAGACTCATAGTTTTGTAGTTAAGTAGAGTTAAAAGGTGGATGCTGAAGAGTTGCATTAGATCCTAAGATCTAGGTGCAGTGCTCTTTCAGATCCAAGGCTCCTCACTGATGAAGACCACAGGCCAGAAACTAGCCTGGGGACATTGTATAAGTAGCCACTAGATGGGGATTTTATGCACAAGCCTTCTGGCATCCATTGATTACTCTGGCTTGCATTGAATGGCAATATTATATGGAGAGTTTTGCTTGTTTTGATGAATATATAAATAAGAAAAATAGCATTACTACTTCAAATAAAAAGAGTTCATAATAAACAGATATACTTTGACTAAACTCATACTTCTATAAAAATTTACAATCACATTAACCTACTATTATTTAAAAAATTGCTTCATAAGTTTTTTCTAGTTAGCTTGATTCAATGATAATTTAAGAATTGTCAAAATCATGTGAACATTATCTAATTACTATGTATTTTCTACTTATAATCATCTGGTGTTAGAGATTACTCATAAATGAAAATAGCTATTCTAATTTAAATAAAATAAAGATGAGTACAAACCAATATATAAATCATAAATACATCTACAAATATCTTCCAATGATTCTTTAATCTATTTTTTTTTAACGATTTCAATGCCATCTTTTGATTTTTTTTCTACAATAAACGTTATTTTTTGAAAGGATTCAACATCTTACATTTTATTCTTAGTCATATTCTTTCAATGAAAGAAACCAATTATATCCCTTTAGTGTCTTTAAAATAATCTTTATAATATATATTTACATAAATACATTTTCAATAAATGCATCATCTACACAATAGACTGAACCCATAAGTCAAATAATTTTTTCAATGCATCTAAAAAAAACTGATTAACTATATATTTAGAATAAATACCTTGGATGAAGAATTTAAGATTAACAGAACAACTTTTTATATAATATATAGGGTATATGAGCACAGACTTTCAAACGACCCACCACTCTCCACTTTATTTAATAATACTGATACACTCAAGCACATATATGCTGAAAAGATAAATAATCACCAATATACATATTTCATGCTAAACCAACAATCATCAGTTGGTCCAGATTATTATCTCCCACACATATATACTATAAGTGCTCAGATATATATTAAGATAGACAATCTTCATACTTTAATGGACAGGCTCCAAACTATTCCACCTTCCAACTCTTCAACTGTCTATCCAATTAAAAGTCTGATGATGGAATGCTCAAAGGCCACCCTGAGGCCAAGATTCTTGTCACACCCATGTTAACATAAAGTCAATCTGACTCATGTACAGAACATAATCCATTTAATACATATACAAGGGATGGGCAGACATCTCTACAATGTAATAACTGAAACACAGACTTATTATATACCTGTGTCTATATATGTAATATATTGGAATTAATATATAGTACAGTGTTTTACAACATATTGGTTACATAAATTTTCTAAAATTTTAAAGAGAATATCAAATGTAAATAAATATTTCATTTAAAAAATAAATAAATAATCGAATGGTCTATCTTTTGGGAGGTCATGTGATATTGGAAGTTTAAATAGAGCTATGCCTCTATTCTGGAACCTTTAGTACTTGGGTGTGCAATTTTACCATTTCACTAAACTACAGATTAAAATGTTGACTACTATATTACAAAAAAATAAAAAACTTAAAACATATTTCAATTTCTACTTGAAATATATAAAAAAAAGTAAAAAATCATTTCAAGTAATAATGGCCATACATAACACAATAAAAAAAAAATTCCAATTATCTAGAGAACGTGGTCATCTGGACTGCATATTAAAGATTAAAGAAAATGTTGAGTTTTTATATGCCACTTATATACTGTATTTATATAAAACAAATCATTAGTAAACGTATTTAGGCTTGTTTTCTTTTTAATAGTTAGAATTCTATTTTTGTTTTCTGTCAAGGTTAATTCTTTCCCAAGGGAGAGAAACCTGATGTATGGATTGTTTAAGAAAAGTTAAAACAGCATTACTTTTTTTAAAGGAATAATTACAGTACTGTTAATGACATCCAACTTTCAGCAGGTGGAGAAGATAAAACCATTTTATTTTGAGATCATAATTAAAAAGTTTTTTATATACATTAAAAATAGCAACATGTAAAAGAATAAATATAATTTATCAACATTATATATTCTTTTTTAAATATGTATGATCAGGTGGGTCAGCAATATGAGATGGCATGGAGAGTTGAGGATTGCGTGAAAGTCCGGGTTCGAATCCCTTATATTACATTATAAATGTGCAGGTGTTTGTAAGTCTGTACAGTGTATTAATTTACATAATAAAATAAAATGGATTCAATGTCAATCCTGTAAAACTTTTTTAATTTGTACTGTTATCTGATATAATTTAAATATTTTGGTACTTTTCTTCCAAAGGATAAGCTTGTGGTTAAGACCTGTAGAGGTCCCTAATATCGCATTTTACATGCATATTCTTGAGGTTACAGCCTCAGTAAATATTACTTTTATAAATAAAAGGGTGGACTTAGATGTTGAAGTAGAACATAAACCACAATATGCTCCTGCTAATACTAGTAGTAATAAGTTAAAAGATGGAATATTTTTTTCGGGGAAGTAACTATGGCAACTAAGTTATCTGTATATAGAGCTTTTATTTTATCTAATTTATTGTAAACTTGGTCACTGTATTGGCACAATATAAAAGCATTAGAACAGTTTAGTTTACATATGCTTTATAAAATTTTACAAATACAATAGTAAAGTTTTAAAACTAATAATATGTTCTTTAATTTGATGGATATAATATTACTGAGCCCACTATTGTAAAATCATGCCTTCATTAGATTGGACATTTAAAACAAGTAAGAAATGCAAGTCTTCCTTAAAGGGAGTTTTATGGTAAACTTGAACATGGATTTCATGGAAGAAATATTGCAATGATTATCTTAAAGACATTCTTAAAAAGTGCAACATCAATTGTTTCCACTTGGAAAGTATGGTAGAGTAACAATTAGATGTAGCATCAAAGTATTTTGAAAAAGAAAAGACTTCTACTGAAGAAATGAGAAGACAACATCATAAAATATCAAGTAAACAAAAAAAATGCATCAGCATATTTTATGTATGACATATTTATGGTTCAGAAAATGGTTGGCATTGTTAATGTAAAAGTCATTCCTAGAGTTTTCACTCTTTTTTCCTCATTGGAAGAAGAAGAAGATGATGATGATTATTACTGTTGTTATTATTGTTGATGATGATGATTATTGTTGTTGTTATTATTGTTATTATTATTACTATTATTATTGTTGTTGTTGTTATTATTATTGTTATTATTATTATTATTATTATTATTATTATTATTATTATTATTATTATTATTATTATTATTATTATTATTATTATTATTATTATTATTATTATTATTATTATTATTATTATTATTATCTCCTGTTTTTAGTAGTAGTAATAGTAAATCAATAATTCAATGCTTAAATATTATCACCAGAAACTCAGTGAAACTAATACACTGCTAACTAAGCCAGCACAATGAATGTAACTTCAATTAAATATTTGCCTGATAAACTTTTTGCATGTTTTATAAAGGGGCTATCATGGTGTTCAAAAATAAGAAAAAAACTAAAACTATTTAATTACATGCTATGTTATCTAATAAAGTACAATAATAACAAAATAAGGCATTGTTCCTTTCTTTTGAAGTGGTTAATTATAGACTTTATTTAGCTTCATGCTCCTAAATCAAAATGCTTTAGATTTGCCTATATAATTAAAAAAAATGGGTTAAAGATAAGAGTGGCCATTCTTATGTTTATGAAGTTGAATCTTGTGTTAAGATTTGTAGAGGTCTTTTTTGTAGTAAAATTAAGCACATAAGGTGCACATACTAAGGTTATAGCCTTATATAAGTATTTATAAACATATTATATTAGTGAAATAATCATACCTAGCAGAAATTGATCAAATTGATTTTTTTTTACATTTTTGACTAAAAGTCAATCTAGGGATCTTTACTTCTCAGACCATGTCATTCTGACACAATATAAATTGCAAAAACTTATCTGTAATGTTAATGGCTATGAATAGAATTTAGAGGCAAATTTCTTTTAATAAATATTTTATCATAAATCTTTTAATGCTTACTTCATCAGTAAACTACTAACTTAAAATCTTATTTATTTTAATAAAATCCCCAAATTCCTTTAACTTTATTTCATTATTATCTGTCTTTGGCAATTCAACTTAAAATGACACTAATCATAATGTATGTGCACAGATAACAAATAAATCATTAAAGCTTTTGTCTTTATTAATCACATTAATAACTTATCTATCTATCTCTTTAAAAATAAATAATGCATTTTTTCACCTACAACATTTGTTTTAGATTTGTAATTATATTTTATTGAGCACACAGAAAGTATATGTAAATACTTAAACAGGCTTTAACCTGTAATGAATGTGCCTTAAAATTTCTAATAGTCCAAGCAATATTATTTTGCCGATAGAGGGAACTCACAAACCATGACACAAGATAGCAGCTTTTATAAAAATAAGAGTGGCCATCTTATCTTTAATCTGAATTTCTACTTATATAGGCCAATCTGAAGCATCCTGGTTTGGGAGTGTGAAGTTGTTCTCTTCACTGTTTAAGTTTACTATTTCATTTACTAATTAACCTTCATGAAATCTTGCAATTTATAGTGAGTTAATGTTGCGATCTTAATACTGGAAAATCTATAAAGTATTGTAGAATTGTAATTATATTTTATTGAGCACACAGAAAGAATATGTAAATACTTAAACAGGCTTTAGCCTGTAACAAATGTGTCTTAAAATTTCTAATAGTCAAGCAATATTATTTTGCCAGATAGAGAGAACTCACATAGAGGGAACTCACAAACCATGACCCAAGACACAAGATAGTGGCTTTTATAAAGATAAGAGTGGCTGTCTTATCTTTAATCTGAATTTTTACTTATATAGGCCAATCTGAAGCATCCTGGTTTGGGAGTGTGAAGTTGTTCTCTTCACTATTTAAGTTCACTATTTTGTTTAATAATGAACCTTCATGAAATCTTGCAATTTACAGTGAGTTAATGTTGCAATCTTAATACTGGAAAATCTATAATATATTGTAGAATTGTAATTATATTTTATTGAGTACACAAGAAGTATATGTAAATACTTAAACAGGCTTTAACCTGTAATGAATATGCTTTAAAATTTCTAGTAGTCAAGCAATATTATTTTGCCAATAGAGGGAACTCATAAATCACAACATAAGATAGTGACTTTTATAAAGATATGAGCAGCCATCTTATCTTTAACCTAAATTTCTACTTGGGAAAGTTAAAAATTGTATTACTATTATAATAATAACCAAATCCTAAGTTTTTTCCAATAATCATTTACTTATTAACATCACATTTACAGAATGTCCTATAACTGATTCTGTGTGATAAAAAAACATCAACATACCAAAATATAATTTGTTTAGCTGAATTTTAAAAAACCACTTTCATTCAGTGATGTAGATCAATATTCATAATGATGATAAAAAAAATATTTAATGTGGTGAGACAATTTATACAAACAATGATCAAATATCTAATATAAAAATTATTTGTTCACAAGATTGTTATACAAAAAAAAATCTATATTTTCTCTGTTGTCTAATTGGTTAATGTATGAAGGCTTGTCAAAGGTCACATGTCAATTTCACAGCCATTCATTTTTATAAAGGAAGTAATGCCATTAAATAAAAAGTGATGGGGAAAAAATCAGTATAAGTGCTTTTAACTACAGAAATATAGTATATATTTTATGATAAAGGTTCTCAGCCAGTTGCAAAAACAACCACAAACACTGATTTGTAATTCAGTGTTAAGGCATTCTGTGCTTTCATGGTCTGTCAATCTTCTAATATAGTTCAGATGAATGACATACTTAGCAATGTTTAATAAAAAAACATTTACATTAATTCGTAAATAATATTTACTAAGGCTGTAACCTCAAGAATGTGCATGTAAAAATGTGATAGTAGGGACCACTATAGGTCTTAACTACAAGCTTATGTTTTGGAAGAAAAGGGAAACCCTTCTTTACTTCATCCTACTTTCTCTATAAATAGGTGAAGCTGAAGCGGTTAGATCTGAGAGCATGAAGCTATTCAATACTTCACTGATTAAGTCCACATTTCTTATTACACATTAATACTAACGAAATCTTTTGATTTACAATGAGTCAATGGAAAGATCTTATAGATAAAAATCTATTATGATAATTTAAAGTTGTAATTATAAATTTATTTAAACGCACATTGATTATGTAGGTAATATTTATTAAGGATGTAACCTCAAGAATGTGTGCATAAAAATGCAATAGTAGGGACCTCAACAAGTCCTAACCACAAGCTTACATTTTGGAAGAAAAGAGGGGAACCCTTCTTTACTTCAACCTACTTTATAAATAAGTGTAGCTGAAGTGGTTAGATCTGAGAGTGTGAAGCTAGTCAATACTTTAAAAAAAAAGTTGTTAATATAACTAATTAAAAAAAATATTACAAAAATGACAGGTATATTTATATTTCAACATTAATAAATGGTAACTATTTATACAGCTAAAAAACTATTATAATTAGTTGTGTGCTCCGTGAAATATATATTTGCACCTTAACATTGTCAAATTAGGTATATTTAAAACTGTACATTTTAATTTAGCTTTATTAAAATTCAGAAATTTATTTATATAATACTAAAATGTTTTGTTTAATTTACATTAAATCTTAAAAAAATTGTTAAAGTAACCAATTAAAATTAAAACCATGGGCCTCATCTGGTACTTAATATAATAATCAATCCAAATAAGAGTGAAACAAACAACTAATCATAATTACATTATTTAATTATATCTTGAAAAGGACTCAATAAAAGATGAAAGCTGGTTTAATAATTAAATAATTGTAATTATAATTAATTGTTTGTTAGAATCTTATTTAGATTGATTATATAGCGAGAAAATTTATATATATATATCATATTTTATAATACTGTAAAAAAAATTCTTACTTTTTAAAAAAAATATTTTCTTTTTCTGAACCAAATAATATTTCATTATTTTAGCTCAACTATTTGACCATTTTTAAAACTGTTACATCATCGGCATCTAAATAATTTCAATACTTAAATATGTCTTAAAATTGAAAAAGAAATAAATGTTATATATCACAAGCATTATATTAATTTCTTTAAATTTTTTTTACAAAATATATGTTGCTAATTTTTTAATAAATTTATGTAGCAATTTTCATTTTTAAAGAAATTAATATAATATTGATGAAATATTTCTTTCTTTTTCCTATTATAAACATATGTAAGAATATTAGAACCTAAAATTTAAAATACAGATGATACATCCGTTAAAATAGTTAAAACATTGGTCAATAATAACAACAACATCAGCAGCAACAACAATAACAACAACAACAATAACAACAACAGCAGCAACAACAATAACAAAAACAGCAACAACAACATTAACAACAACAGCAGCAACAACAACAATAACAACAATAGCAGCAACAACAACAATAACAACAACAGCAGCAACAACAACATTAACAACAACAGCAGCAACAACAACAATAACAACAACAACAGCATCAACAACAATAACAACAACAGCAGCAACAACAACAATAACAACAACAGCAGTAACAACAACAATAACAACAACAGCAGCAACAACAACAATAACAACAGCAGCAACAACAACAATAACAACAACAATAACAACAACAACAACAACAATAACAACAACAGCAGCAACAACAACAATAAGAACAACAACAGCAACAACAACAATAACAACAGCAGCAACAATAACAACAGCAGCAACAACAACAATAACAATAACAACAGCAACAACAACAGCAACAACAACAACAATAACAACAGCAGCAGCAACAACAATAACAACAACAACAATAACAACAACAATAACAACAACAACAACAATAACAACAGCAGCAGCAACAACAATAACAACAACAATAACAACAACAATAACAACAACAACAACAATAACAACAACAGCAGCAACAACAACAATAAGAACAACAACAGCAACAACAACAATAACAACAGCAGCAACAATAACAACAGCAGCAACAACAACAATAACAATGACAACAGCAACAACAAAAACAACAACAGCAGCAACAATAACAACAGCAGCAACAACAATAACAATAACAATAACAACAGCAACAACAATAACAACAACAGCAGCAACAACAATAATAACAACAACAGCAGCAACAATAATAATAACAACAACAACAGAAGCAGCAGCAGCAACAATAATAACATATTTTCATGTTAATATTTGATTCAGATAAATAAATAAAATGTCTTTAAAGAAAAATAATTTTTGGGATATTGCTAAATAAATGTAACAAGTTTTAAAAAAGATGGTGGTGTGAAGTATTTTTTAATGATTTGAGAATGTTTACAATAATAACATAATTACATCACAGGATACTTATAGAAAGAATACTGTTTGTAAGATTAGCTGCAGATAGAAATAATGATAAACCATTGGTTCAATGATTATTAAAGTATAAACTGATTTATATTAGTAATAATGGCTACACTATATTATAACTATATTTTATTTATAATCTGTATACTTTTTTTACCTGTCTCATTAATCCAGATTAATTTGGCTTTTATTCTCTAGTTAAGAATAACTAGTTATTTGCTTAACAACCAATAAATAAATAGTAAAATAGTTCAGAAAAGGCTAATTATCTAAAAAATAAAAGCCTAGACTAACCAAGAAATGCTTTATTTTCTAAAATAATATATCTAGATTCCATTTAGATTTAAATCCATATCATGCATTTATTGATCACTACTGCATGAATAGAAGTCACAGAAAAAACAGTAATAATAGAATTTTTATGATAATAAAAATAGCAATTATACTGATAACACAATTTGAAAAAAGATGCTAAAAATGGTAAAAGAATAAAATTTTAGTCAAGCATTGGTGGTCAAGAGGTCAAACAGTTGTCCCAGGTTAGCAGGCTCACTTCCTGGCTGATGCTATGACACATGAGAAAAAAAGAATAAGATTTTATTCTAAATGTGATGCAGTACTAAGTTTAATAATGATAGTTGAAGTTTTAATTGGTAAATAATAACAGAATATGCATTGTGTTAACCATAAATTCATTTATTAGTGGATGAGCATAACAATGAAACAGATTAAAGCATCTATTGAAAATTTAAATTTGTTAATTTAAAAAAGAAAAAAACTTCACAGATGTGTTCACAATGATTAAACAAATGAAAGATATTATTGGTGATAGTTTGCAGCTACTTTCCAAGAATTTTAGCAATGCATAATATTAATCTGAAAACTTTATACACAGTAATTTTTTATTTTGTTTATTGAGTTTTCTTATCAATATCCCAGATCCACTTAATTTGTAAGTTTTTGCCATTGAAATTATTGCCTTATTTTTATTTGTAATATTTTTTTTATCATTGCTATTGAATTCAATATTTATATTAATTTATTATATTACTTGATTACTAATATATTTATTCCCCACTTTATTATTAGCTTTTTAATTATGTAATTGATTTTCTGCTTGTTATTAAACTATTTTAATAATACTCACACTATTATGTCAATACTATTTTTTTTTAAAAATTAAGGTATATCTCTTGATCGTTTGGAAAATGATTTAAATAAGTTAAACTAAACCAAAAAAAAAGATAAATGGCTTTTAAGTAATCTATTAAAAGGCAAACACCTCTTCAGCATTACTCTAGAGTAGGGGTGGGCAATTGTTTTGGTTTAGGGGCCACAGAGGTTGGCGAAGGGCTGCATTGGGGGACCACTATGTGGAAGCGAAGGGCCACACCTTTTTTTCATGACACAATAAACACACTGCTTTATTCCTTGTATTACTAAAGAAATATTTGTTTGCCCATTCTTCATTAAACACACGACATTCATCACCGATTTTACATTTTTTCAGAGGGTTCATGGTTACACTAAAATTGGAAATGTATATATTTGCTAATGCAAAGACAAAATTGAAATTAACCAGATCAACTGGAAAAGCACTGCACATCGTATCTAAACTGTGCATGTGTATTGATGTGGCTATCCTAGTGGAAAATACGAGACGAATCTTCGGTCATGCACAGAAAGGAAATCTCAGTTCAAGGTAGATTTTTCTGATTGTCTCGGTGGGCCACATAAAAACTCTTTGTGGGCCACATGTGGCCCTTAGGCCACTATTTGCCCACCCCTGCTCTAGAGACAAACAGTGAAAAAATAAATATTATCCATGCTAGTCAAATTCTAGATGATACGTGTTCATATTTCCTTCCTTATTTTGCCCTCATAAGAATAACTACAATCCTATATAGATATGCATCATTGTAAATATCTTGTGGCACATTAATTAGTATATCCTCTTATCATACTCATGAGTTGAAGTTTGAATTTAGTTTTGATAAGTATCAAAAATACTATTCTGTCATCTTTGCTTTTTCACTCTCTTCAAAATCTACAATCTCTAAAGTAGCATTTTTATTTTTTAAAAAAAGCAAAAGATTAAAGCTCTTTTTTAAATCTGTTTTCAGTTGGAAACAAATAGCCCTCTGTCTTGATTAACTATTCAATTTGCCATTCTAATTTCTATATAATTTCTCAACCATCAGTTAATAAACTTCACAATTATTAAACTGATTTATTACTTTATCTATTATCTCTCTTTTTTTTTTACACTGCCATAATAGCAAATCTATTCATTGATTTTATTTTTTTGATCAAAACAACACTTCAAATGTTATTTCTATAGTGTAGTTTTCGCTACATTACTCCGAAAATATTATTCCCTATTGCATAATTTGTAGTTTAATGAATAACTAATAAAAATTATTAATGGTTCAAATATCTTTATTCATGTACGCACGTGTGTGTATATAGAGATAATCTTTTAAAATTTGATGAAATAAATGATTTTACTAAATAGCTCTTAATACATTGTACAGGCTTAAATCCGCATTTATATATGTAATATATGCGGGATTCGAACTCAGACTTCCACACGACCCACTACTCTCAGTGTCATCTCGTATTGCTGACCCACCTGATCACACACATGTTGAAAAGATAAATAATCACCAATATACGTATTTCATGCTAAACCAGTAATCATCAGTTGGTCTAGATTACTATCGTCACACACACATATATAATCAGTGCTCAGCTTTATATTAAGATAGCCAATCTTTTAGCTTTTAGAAATATAGAAAAACAATGGACATTTTGCAATAATATGTTAAATATGTTTAGAAAACTTATTAATGCTCAAGGAAAAATAATTGAATTAAACAAATAAAAGGATTGAAATTAATTTTTCTTCTTTTCTTCGAAGTGTTTTTGTATTTTATTTTATTAAAATGAAGTGAAAAATAATTGTTAATTATCATATATTTTTAGATTTCTTTGTCTGTTTATAATTCAAACCAATTAACTTACATTTTCAAATACATATAATAAAATTACTACACTTCATTTTATGAAAAGTATCATTAACAAAATAATTGACTCTTAAATAACATCTTAAGAAATTAGAAACAATATATGATAAAAGAAAACATTACCTTTACTTAAAACAGAACATCAATATATTTAATAAACTTACTAATATTTTAAATTAATATTCTTACTTTAAGAATTTTTTTTTTAATCAGTCAATTTTTTTTTTTAATTTTATAACATACTATTAAAAGATTTTTTGAATAAATATTATGTCTTAAAATTAAATATTTCTAATAAATGTAAAACTCCATTGATTTAATAATAAAACGTTTATTTATTTTTGCCACTCGATCTGTCCTATTGCAGTTACAAATATCACTAACATTTTACAATTTGAAATTATATAATATACATGTAATAATATGAACACACTTATAAAAACGATATGATAACTGTATCTTTAAATTAAAATCAACACTTATAATATTATCAAAGTATTTAATTCATAATATTGCAATCTTTCTCCTATAGATCGATTTTGTTATGCTTCATTATCAGATGCAAAAAAAATGTGTACATCAACAAATCAATGTTTATCACAATTCTTATATACAATAACATTTGAGATATATATAAATTGTTTGTGCATTTTATTTTACTGATGAATTATGAAATAATAAAGTAGATATATTCAGCAGAGACAGTTTGTACTTTTATGAATGAAATGGCTTGATACAATAACTGCATTGTATGTATTATTATATTTATAAAATAAACTTAACTCATAATATATAAATAATATTTAATAATATAAAAAGATGGAAGTATCTAATAAACGAAAAATCAATCACTCAATTTATTATACTTGGATTAAAATTTAATCTTTAATTTAACTTCTGTCATGTAAATTAAAGCATTTTGAAATCTTCCTTTCTACTATATATATATCATTATGTATAACATGTTTGGATTCCGATTATTTGATCAAACTCTGTTTCAGAATGAAATATGTATCATGGCATATTTGATAATTGGTAAGCTTTCCAAAATGTTTTGATTTGTGGAATGTAAACATTAAAAAATATTTTTTACATTAATTACAATCAAGATTTTATATAAATAGACAGAAAGACATGTAGACAGACAAGTAAATAGATAGGGAATGAGATAGGCAAGTAGATAGTCATTTGGTCAGTAGATAAATAGATACATAGACAAATAAATATATATGGATATATATTATAGGCATCACTAAAGTATGAGCTATATAAATAAAGTGTCTAAATGAAGTTACCTTAAAACAATAATTTGAAGAACAAATATAATAATGAAAGGGAATTATTACATGTCTTTTAATTTAAGATATTTTAAAATAAAGGGATAGAGGGTAATTGGACAAATTAAGTATGAAAAATAATTACTTTTATTCTGCAATTTTTAAAATGATAACAATTAAAATCTGTTATATTTTTCCTTGCTTTAAAGCTTTTTTTATTTGTAAACAGAAAAAAAAAACGAGAAATTATTTATTTCTTTTAAAGTGATTGAAATAATAATTTCTTGTATTTTTTTCTCCGAGTTCTGAGTTTAAATATGACTTTTTAAAAAAAGAGAAAAAGATCTAAGTAACATGTGTTACATTAGTTTTGTTGAGTAGTATATAATCATTTTTTTTAAATATGTGTCATATCATCCGCCTAGGAAGTGAACCCGCTAACCCGGAACAACTGCTTGTAAGGCAGCTGTGCTGACCACTCGACTACCAACGCTTGATTAGTATATAATCATTTGAAATATAATTGAAGCAATACGTAAGAAATTTGTACAAAATTATTATCTAAAGGAACCTAATTACATTAAATAGTTTATAAATTTGACATTAATCAGAATACGTAGTTTATGTACTTGAATTAAACTAATAAAAATTAAAAAATTAAGGTAAGGTGAAATGTGGGCAGACTCAATTTAAACGATAGTCAGTTTATATATAAAAGGGCATTAAAATATTTTATTTGTGTTTCCCTTGTGTATTCATTTTCTTCATGTAGGTTTATGGTCTGTGTAAAATATATGGGTCATTGCTGTCCAATGAACTTTGTTATTGATTCAGCAGACCCTGTGTGATGAATAAACCCAGTGTTATAAAGTTGTAACAGAGATGCATTGTTGAATTCCAAGGTGTATGTGAATCTCTCAATCCAGGCACAATGTAGTTCCTACTTAGTTATCAGAAAGCATCTGTCAAAAGCCTGAAATGTCACTAAACCTTATTAAAATAGGAAAAACTCTCCATACAGCAGTGCCACTTGGTGCAAGCCAGAGTAATCAATGGATGCCAGAAGGCTTGTACATAAAATCCCTATATAGTGCTTACTCATGCAATATCCCACTAGTTTCTGACTTGTGGACTTTGTCAGTAAGGAGCTTTGGATCTGAGAGCACTGCATCTAGATCTTAGGATCTAATGCAACCCTCCAGCAGCCACCTTTTATCTCTACTTAACTACAAAACTATGAGAATAAAATTGAAAACCCAATAATATTTTCAATCTAAGCTCATTAGATTATATAGTCATATAGATCAGAACTCAGATCCAAGGCTCCTCACTGATGAAGGACACAAACCAGAAACTAGTCTGGTGATATTGGATGGGTATGCACTAGATAAGGATTTTATGCACAAGCCTTCTAGAATCCATTGTTTACTCTGGCTTGCACTAAGTGGCCCTACTGTATGGAGAGTTTTGTTTGTTTTAATAACAATTATCAGCAAGCATAAGAAATGGTGATCATATGGTGTAACCTTCCTTTACTAATTAGTGTTTGCCCTATACTACACATTATATCTACCATATATGTTATAGCCTACACTCACAACACCAATCATATACATTACATGAATGCCCAGGTGCCAGTTCTATTAATGAATAGAACAATATAACAAAAGATATAATATAAAATTATTACTGAGACTCTATATTTAAGTTTATGTTCAGCTCAGCTCAGTGGGAGGCTATAGGCAGTTCATAAGATATATGATAATAAATGAATAAAAGAAGAAATATTATAAAATATTCAATACAATGTAAATTCCTTTGTTAATTAATTGTATGATAAAGAATCATAATGTTTACTTAGTACAGTCTATTAAAAATATACTTTAAACTTAATTTCTTCCTTCATCCAAGTATAACATATATCAGCTTGCTATAATTATACTCTTAAACAATTCTATGACTTGGCATATTATAATCTAAATATCTACTTTAATGCCAATCAAGAAATAAACACTAAGATCTCAGGGAATTTAACAAACACAGTTGAATTAAATAAACTACATTGGCCCATAAGTTATAATTATAAAGTATGATAAAAATGTAATGAAACAAATTGACTAAAATATTTTACTGTGTTTCAATAATAAGATAATGACAGAGATAGGGTATTTTAATCTCATATCATCATCTCACAAATATACTGACCTGGCAACCTTTCTAATACATTTATCAAGTGGCAAATACTCTTTATAATGTTTGGATTAAGAAATACAATATTGTCAGACACTAGCGAATTTAATATTATAACTCTAAAATAATATATCTGTTTTATAATAGATTTATGAAATGTGGAGATGTGGAAATGGAAATACGAATGTACACAAGAATAACTCAAGACACAGTTCTTAAGATTTTAAATAACTAAACAAATCATTTATTATAACAAATAAACTTGGTCTAACATAATATTTACAAATGGACTATTTGTTTTACATATTTTTAGATTATCAAATAAAAATTTTTTTTTATTTAGCATCAGTTTGGGATTATCCCTACTATCAAAGCAAATTAATAACAAAGTTTAAATATCCTGACTTCGAACACAGGCATTGCTTACATTTTTCATCTATATGACAATAAATAAATAACATGTTATATTATTAGCACAAAAAAAAATACTTTTGAGAGGATATTACTCTTGATTAACCAAATAAATCAAATTACTTATATTTGGCTTTCAGCAAAGCAACTTTCTCTAATTGACTAATAATCACTTTCAATTATGTATACCTTTCATTTATAGCAACAAAATCATGTTTACTCTGATGATTTGATGATTTGTAACATATATTTAAATAAATACACTGTATTTTAAAATATTTATTTCCCGTTTTAATCTTAATACTTTATACTTCTATTAAATGAATGTAGTATATTTCAAAAGCATTTATTTCTCATTTTAATTTCAATAATTCTATACTTTATATACATACGCGTGTGCGTGCACGTTCAAGCAGCAATAATGTAAAACAATCTTTTCTATAAACTCTCCATTCATTAAGAAAATATCATACAATTATTTTATTTCGAACAATGTCGTAATTCATCAATAAAATATGACACTAATACTACATCAAGAGTTAATCTAACAATTTATCTAGCCACATATTAATTAACACAAAGCTATTTTTTTATGATTATATATATTATACATTACAAGGGGAATCTACATGAGGAGCAAATGACTCTTACTGAACACTTTTACAATTCCTCATTACCAAGAATCTAAAAAAAAATGTCACATAACTTCCTAAACATCATTTAATCATATTTCAACAATAACTCATCTACTTCTAAATACATTATTGGTGACGATTTAATTCCTCATCACCAGGGCCCTAAGAACATCACTTCAAAAAGATATCATTAATCATAGGCATATAAAATAAACTAGGCTCTACTCATGGAAAATTATTAACATATACTAAATAAGCAAGATCTTTTATTCCTACAGACATTATAACACAAAGATTTCTTTCTATTCTCACAGCTTCTCTAAATATCGAACATTATAAATACACACTGGCAGATAAATACATACAGATAATATACCAATCCATTCAACTCATCAGAATATGACAGTGTACGAAATTTACGCATAAATTTATTCACAAACTATACTTTATCAAACAAATATTATAATTGTGCAAAACAAACACACACCCGTGAATAAAAAGTATATATGATATTAACTCTAAATTACACACTAAGCAGGTAACATGATAATTAAATATTGCATTAAGGCATAACTTTTAATTTAATAAACTTTAGGTTACTTTTTAAAATTTAATGGTTCTAATTATTTTAAGTTCGTTGATTTAAACAAAAAACAAAATTTTCACTTTGAGATAATAAAGTATACAAAATAAATGTAAACCTTTCTAATAATATATTTTAAAAAAATATTTCTTTCACCTTCATAAGGAAACAATAAGACCTATTTAAACACAATCAATTTTTACCGGTGTACTCCTCATTTAAATATGCTTCAGAAACGTTCTTGATGGTCAACATACCCAAATTATAAATAACATAATAATAAATAAAGCCTATCTACCTATCATATACATTAATTATGACAAGCAATAAAAAAAAATTAAAGACACAAAGGTTATTAGTTTATAACTTAAATGAAAGTCCACTTGCAAAGCTCGGTTCCAGGTTTATGAAACAATATGGGACACATTCCAAACTGAATTTAAACTAAAATGCACTTCTGCAGTATAACTTAAAAAAATATATAAGCATAACTTAAATATGCCCAGCACCTTTCAGTGTTCATAGCATATCTATTTGAAGTACCAAATCACACACAAGCAGTTAATTTCTCCTTTATTATACTGAAAATATACCAAATTCTCCATTGTAGTTCTGGACTAAATACGCAATTATCCTTAGTATTTTCTGAATAGCATTTAACATTTTAAATTGTCCTTAGTAATTCCATAATTAATAATGCTTTGTTTTATATTCCGTCCTTATTGAAGAGAACAAAAATTACCCGCATTTCTGCGCTTCTATTCAATTTAAACAGAAGTAGCTTACATTTTATTTCCTCAATTTAAAAATACGTATTAGTTCCAGAAATATCAAATAAATGAATATTGTTATCTCCTTACGATGAACTTAAACATAGTATGATCTATCAAAATAGACATATCCTTAAGTCTATGTATAATCTTCACAAAAGCACAATGCGAAAAATAGTGAGAAATTATAATATATTCCGTAGTATAGTTCTGCATGCATTTTCCATATATATCAAAAAAAAACACATTGCTTAATGATACAACAATAACATTTATGTAAACCATTCTTATTTAAAATGACAATTAAGTAAAATAATGTAGACTGGATGTTATTAACACACATTTTTAAAAGAGTAATAGTTATAAAGGGATTAATTCAGAAATGTTTAAATCGAAGAGAGTAAATCAAACCGATGCACCTTTTTTAAAACCTTAGAATTGCATTTTTAATTAATTTTTTTCCATAATAAAGTTCTGAAGCTCCTTTGGAAGTTTTTACTCTAAAGTCTTTTCAAAGTCAATTTGACTTCAGCAACTGGCTTTAATTTTTACAATACATGAACCACTGTTTACTGGTTACAATTACATTACAAAGAGCCAATTTTCTACTGGAGATCTTTGTTACAAACTCCCTTTAGCAAAGTTCATTTGCCTTTCCCCAAGATTACTCCCACACATCTTGCTAACTAACTAATTACATATGCAAAAATAAATCTTTTCAAAAAAAAATCACTTTGATTTTTAAAACTAAATGAAGACAAGAAAAAAAAATACAAATAATAAAATAAATAGCTTTTACAAACTTGAAAGAAAAATGAATATTAATTAACTATCAAATAAAAATGATTAATAATTTATTCAATTTATAAAATAATTCATTGATCTAACTATCTATTAATCATTGGAAAGAAATATATATTTGTTAAACTATTTAAGATAATTACTGTAATTTAAATGTTTTTATTGTGAAGGTACTATTGTTTGCTGTTATTAAAAGATGAAAATGATGCAGAGTCATACATGCATGCACATGTACTATGACCTAAATATTAAACTATCTTAACTAAATATAATTGAAACTGCTATTAACTGTTGACAAAAGGATAAGAATTAATGAATAAAGGATTTTGGAAACCATTCAAATAATATTATACTAACACAGGATAACTTTGCATCTTTCTGACAAAAATGTATCAATTCCATTAATAAACAACCCCCTTCCTTACATTAAATACCTCATTAACCACAATAATACTAATAGATACCCATCAAGTGGTCAGTAAACTGCATAAGTAATCCATATTTAAGCTTTAAGCAATCTCCAGCAAAAAAAATTTTAAAATTCTGAGGCTATTTTTTTTTCTTAATATAATATAACTATTTATTTAAGATACAAAGTATCTTAAACCCTAGTGCCCATTCAGATGGCCACAATATATATATATATATGTCCACAGATGATGTTCTACCAAAAATGCCGATCAAGCGTATGTTTTGTTTACATAAACGTCAGAGTAGTTAGTATTCACTATCTCTAACTATAATTCCACTTTAAAGTGGAATTATAGTTAGAGATAGTGAATACTAACTACTCTGATGTTTATGTAAACAAAACATACGCTTGATCGGTGTTTTTGGTAGAACGCCATCTGTGGACATAAATACAAGCGTTAGCAAGTTTTTTAACTTGCATTTTTGTTTATCATATATATATATATTGTGCCCTTATCTATAGGTCATAATAGGGTAGAATGGTTAATTGCTAAAAAAATTTAAATTTTAAGATATGTTTGTATGATATATAAATAATAGTAGGATAATTAGATTTTATAGTACAATTTAAAGCTGAAAATACCTGGTATATAAAAGTGTAATGGATTATTTTAAAAGGAACAGTTAAATAAAGCTTAATTATATCCTTGCTTATGGTTGTAAAAGCATAAAATAACACAGCTATAAATAGTTAAAAGTATATTAATAATTCGAGTATAATATTTTAAAACTAATAAATTAAATAAAAATGATATGTAATATTATAATTATATTTAATAGTCAAAATTAATCTAATATATTTTAAAAATAAACTTTAGGATGGTGAGAATTATATTTAGTTCTACATTTTTAAATTATTTTCCAAATTTTTTATAAAATATATCAGTTTTGGTAATTTAGACCGAGACGTAAATTAAAAAATCATCTGTTAAAGTTAGTAATCATGTGACTGTATATTATATACCTTCACACACATGCTTGTTAGAATAATAATAAAGTTTGTGAATTATAAAACTAAATATAATTGCTATCGATCCTTAAAGTAAAAGTTGAAATATTAAATATTGTTTTAATAATTATTTTAAAGTTTAAATGATTTTGATAAAACTATAATTGAATTTAAAAATACTATTATAAGTAATATTTAAGACATGACGTCATAAATTCTTTATTTTAAAGGGTTTAATATATTATAAAACTAAAATGTGTAAATTTGTTCGCGCTAAAAGTCATTAACCAATCAACGGAGGTAATTCAGCAGACAAAATATAAGAATTAGACGAAGCGGGAGAAAGTAATGTGTAAGTGAAGGAGGAAGTAACATATTTTTTTAGCTGAATAAGACCATAAGCTAGAAAAGTGATATAATTTTAAAATTTTGTATTTATTTTAAAAGTTTTTTTAAACATATAATATTTTGACTGCCTTTACATGGAGGGCTAATTTTTAAAAGTTTTCTTACCAGTAATTTTATTCAAGTTTAGTCAAAACCTTACAGTGAAAATGGAAATACTACAGAAAACAGTATATAAAAATATTGTTAAAGGAAAAATATTTGGAAAGTGCTTTGATACAGCTTTATTTATGCTCAACCAAAAACTTATTATTGTAACTCAGAGGAATATAATTAGGACGCCATACGAAAACTTAAAAGAGAAGTTATTTGCCGTCAGGAAAAAATTATGACGCACAAATTTATAAGGCTACTCTAAAGTTTTTTTTATTCTTCTCTATGGGAAAATTAAGATGCTGTATATTATAAAGAATTATGTAAAAGTTATAATGGAGAAAAAATGTTTGTCCTTTTTAAAGGAAATATTACAAAGTATATAGTACCCGAACTTTAAAAGAAAGGGAAAATTACCGAAGAATGATATGAAAGTGCTATTGTGTTTTTATGAAAAAAAAAGAACAGAAAAACTTTCTCTAAGAGAAATTGGAAAAATATAAATCTAATATACTTAATAAAATGGATCCATGGAGACAGAAAAAATTTACTGAATATTTAAATAAAAGTACCTAGAAGATGCATCATAAAAGTCGCGTGGGAAAATATTAGCAGAAAATATTAGAAGAAAATATTTAGAGGTTTTCTTTACAGGATTAATTGATATCATAGTTAATAATTGTATTAAATGTGATAAAAAAACCAAGGATTGTCATCTATGAATATTTATTAAACAGAGCAATAATTGTTTTACCTTAAAATTGAACATTAAGTGACTGAAGAAGAAATAATAAACATTTTTTTTTAGCTTTAGTATGAACGGTTTTCAAGAAAATTTGATGAAAAAGTACAGTAAATATAGTTTAGAATATTTTTTTTACTAATTTATTTTAAAATATAAAATGTTATGTGAGATTAGGGAAAACATATAAACATAAATTTAGTAATATTAAAAAATTAAATATAATAGCTTGATAAAATTATAGAAATAGTGTTTAAAATAAAGTGTATGGATGTGAATCTTATATCTACAAGGATCAAATGGATGGTGAAGCCTACGGAATGCGATCGAGAAGATAAAGATCGTTTGGTAATTTTGATAGTTATTTATAATGCATAATGTATTTTTTTAGATCATCTATTGACTAAGAATGAAGTGTGAAAGTTTAAATTATATGTACACTTTATACAACATTTTAACATATAATGAGATAGGAGTAATTCGGAATATGCATGCAATAATTTATTTAAAGTATATTAATAATATAATTTAACAGAACAATTGTGTGATTCTTTTGAACTTTCATGTGATAAAGTATTCAGATATTCAAATAGTTTGTATATGATTAAATATACGGAAAAAAGTAGTAAAAATATTTTCTTATAGAACAGTGGAATAGTTTTAAAATAAATGAATTTTATTATTGTTAGTAATGCAGATATGTATTTGTCGATGTACAGTATAGAAAAATCTTGAGAAATAAGATCGGATAGTGACTTGGAAGTACTAGTGGAGAGGAAACCAAGATGATGTTTTTTTTTTAAGAAATAGGAAAAATAAAGGATTTGGATCATATTTAGTTTTGTGTGATTTCAGTATAGTTAACTAAGCCCTATGACTGAACACATATAGTTTGGACAGTGTTTTTTGCATATTTTTTAAAACTTTTTGATGTTATAATAAAGCTGAAGAAATAGCTTTAGCATCGTTCCTATAATAGAGGTTGGTAGACAGGTAAAGGTCACTCCTCTATAGTGTCTTTTAACTCACTGTGCCATGATTGTCAAGGTTTATGACGAATAATATTCTAGTTGTATTTTGATCCTATGCATCTATCTTCGCTATCCTTATTTTGTGAATCTGCATCGGTCAGACAGATATTTTCAAAGAAATAATGAATAAAATAGAACTGAAGATATGTTATCGTTTATGTAAGAATAGTTTATTTGCTGGAATGTATTGTATTGTGTAACTTTAAAATTGAAAGTCCAAAATATCATAAAGAGAGAAAGAATCATATAATACATTGTAAAATTAATTCGGAAATGAATATAAGATTTTGAAAAGAAATCTAAACAAAGTTGTTTTAAAAGTGATAACAAAATTTGAATGTTTTAAAAATAATATTTAGAATATAAGTATTGCATATTTATTAAGAGAATAGTTCAATAAGGTATAATAAATATATACTTGTGCATGGTATATTAATAATTGTAATTATATCATCCGAAGTAAGGCTTGAATGATAATATTAGGATTAATAAACATCAGATAATGAACAATAAAAACCTAATACCGAATGTAGAATAATGTTTTGACTTTGTAAGATTCCATACAACCAATATAAAACTAGAATTTTATTATTTTGTAGAATTTTACTACGAATGTAAATTCTGTAAAAAATATAATTTTAATAATATTAGTGATGAAAAGTGTTTGTGATAATCATCTAAGAAATGCATTTTGTAATAAGCTAACCATAATAATAAATCAAGTAATAATACTGTATTTTCTTAAGTGTTAAAAAGATAAGATTTAACTAGGAAAAATAAATAGTATTTTGGTTTCATTTTATAAACTAATAAACTAAGTTGAGATAGGAGAGTAAGGGATATCCAATGTATATAGTGTAAAAATATTGTTAATTTATTTATGTTGTTAATAAACTTTGTTTTAAATTTATTTTAAAGTTTTGTGTCCGCGTTGTTATTTCTCCACATGGATGCATGAAATCACGATACATTTATAATTGAAACAGACATATAGTTTTTGCACAAAAAGGTAAACATAAAAGTGTTATAATAATTTTGAGAATTTATTGGTATGTTAAAATTAAAAGATTATAATTTTATATTATTTATTGGTCATAAGTCGGTTGCCACAATATTACATTAAATTATATGCTAATGTTGCCACATGTATTCTGTTGTCAGATTATTAAAAATACTACCACGTACGTATTTATTTAATTCATTTAGGAAGAAATAAGATTATATTATATTTATTATTGTTATTATTATTTTATTATTGTTAGTTGCTGTATAATAGATTATGACATAAAATTCCCTTTTCATATTTTACTACCGTAATTTTAAATCAGTTAGAATACAATTTATGAACCTGAGATTTTATTTTGTTTTATTTTACTTCATTTTATTTAATTGAGCTGGATTCTTGTTATAAAGAAGATCAAGATATGATTATTATTTTAATCGTAGTGAAGAGAGTTCGGAAAGTCGTAAGAATACTATGAGTTAGTTATTTGGTATAGTAAAAAGGGGGAATAGTGTTCTTATGCCATTGAGTTAGTATCGTGTGGATAATAGCTCAATGTAGTCTGTCTCGTTCCCCGTATTGTCACCCCATGTCTCATGAAAATAGTAAATATTTGTTAATTCATTTTAAAAAATTGAACCGTATTTGTATTTTAAAAATTAGAGCTAGTAATCATTATAATCAATGCTGAATATTTCATTTATTTATGTGTTAACTGAGCTAGAACCCGGAATATTTGTTATAAACAATATATTTTGGGGTGAGGATGCACGGGGGGAGGTTAGAATATATATATATATATCAAGAATCCTTTTCTAAGTAATAAGTGCATAAAAGGAACCAACCCTGAATTTACTTCTATGGTGTAAAGCCAGCTGAAGAAAAGTAAAAACTTAATTTCTCTTTAAAAAAGCTACATCTTTAGGAATAGACTCAGAAATGTATAATGGAAAAAAACAAAAAGAAGTCCCAAAAAATGTTGAGCTCAACAAAAGACTCTCACCCAAATATTTCTCAACAAAAGACTTTCAAAAACTTTTATAAAGGTGGTCTCCTAGTACAGTGTTAAAAATTGCATTATTTATCTGTTTTAATTTTTTAATAATCTAAAATTCAAATAGTTATTGTATATTTCTTTTCAGTTGATTTAAAAAAAGTTAAACAAAATGCATGTTTAAATGTTCGTAGACTTGTAATTAGCTAGTGAGTTTATTATGGAGTAATGAACATTTGTTTTGTTATTTATTAAGTAGTCTCTATTCTCTTTTCTCTTAATTTTATTCAGATTTAGCCATATATTTACCATAAAGTTAATATTTTGCTTATAGACTATGTTACTTATTTTTAAAATATCAAATTTTGATAGCTAGTCAATGAGACAGAATTTGTTTTATTCAACTGGGTTAGTCATGGTAAATCTATAATAATTACCAAAGGATGTTCAAACTCCTCCCATAAATATTCAGTATATGGGATTGTGTCTTGATATAAATTTAAAACAAATGCATATATTCATGGGGGATTTCCCTTATAGTTAAATAAAAGTGAGTTTAGTGTTCTTAAAATATGGCCATTGTCAACAAGATTTATATAATTAGTACTCCATCAAACCATTAGAATAATGTAATGTAAAATTAATAAAATTTATAAATTATTTTATATTATATTTTCCCACTTGCTGTAACCTATCTTCTTTGGAGAACATTATAATACATATAAATGGATGGAAATAGAGAGACAAATAGAGGGACAGAAAAATAGGTAGGTAGATAGATCAGTCATTCAGTCAGTTGGTTATTAGGTAGGTAGGTAGGTAGGTAGGTAGGTAGATAAGTAGGTAGATAGATAGATAGATAGATAGATAGATAGATAGATAGATAGATAGATAGATAGATAGATAGATAGATAGATAGATAGATAGATAGATAGATAGATAGATAGATAGATAGATAGATAGATAGATAGATAGATAGATAGATAGATAGATAGATAGATAGATAGATAGATAGATAGATAGATAGATAGATAGATAGATAGATAGATAGATAGATAGATAGATAGATAGATAGATAGATAGATAGATAGATAGATAGATAGATAGATAGATAGATAGATAGATAGATAGATAGATAGATAGATAGATAGATAGATAGATAGATAGATAGATAGATAGATAGATAGATAGATAGATAGATAGATAGATAGATAGATAGATAGATAGATAGATAGATAGATAGATAGATAGATAGATAGATAGATAGATAGATAGATAGATAGATAGATAGATAGATAGATAGATAGATAGATAGATAGATAGATAGATAGATAGATAGATAGATAGATAGATAGATAGATAGATAGACAGACAGACAGACAGACAGATAGATAGATAGATAGGTAGATAGATAGAAAAATGTATATATATATGTAAAAATAATAAATATACAAACTAAATAAAGGAAAAATAAAAGCATAATAAAAACACACAATTACTTCTCTACAAAACTGCTTTAATATTTCAACCAGAAGACTGGTTTTCATCAGAAAGCACAGCAAAATGGCTATTTCCAGAAATGTTTAAATTCTAGAAATAGCAATTTTGCTGTGCTTTCTGATGAAAACCAGTCTGTTGGTTGAAATATTAAAGCGGTTTTATAGAGAAGTAATTGTGTGTTTATATATATATGGATGGATTATTTTATGGATAAGTTGGCTAATAAATGGATAGATAGATAAACAGATAGATAGGTAAATGGTTGAATACTTATACATTTACAATGCATTTATTATTTTTGGAAATTTGATCTGGGCCTACTGATGAGTCCTGTTCAACATGAAATATATATATATTGGAATATTTTTCACATGTATGTGGTCATGGGTATTGGTTATATGAGATAGATTGGATAACTGAAGAAAGCTTGAAATTCTAGGTTCAAATCCCCTATAATTACATCTAAACTCCAGGGATATAAAGTATACCTGTATTTAAATAGTAGAATACTTTTTGTTAAAAGTTATTTGTTAACAATGGCAGGTAAAATAACTACTTAAGTACTATTATTTTATCATAATTCTCTTCACCAAAATTTTGTAATATTTTAATAAACCTAAATACTTAAACCTCTAGACTAAATTCGATTCTATAAAAGTAAGAATTCAGGTTTCATCATATTATATATCAGTTATTAATAAATCGCAAACATTTGTCTCATAAAATGTTAATTACTTTAAACAAAGACTAACCTGTCATTACATGATAAAATAATATTGTATAAATTATCAGATTTTATTTTGAGTCATTTAATATTTTTTGATTTAATAATATATTTTTTATTATTATTAATAACAAACAATTTTTAAATAAGTATTACTAAATATAAATAAACAAATAAAACTAACTTTGACGGAATAAATATCCTTCCTGTAGAAGCAGTAACGCAGATATGAAGGAAAACAATAATTTCATTTGATTTTAACGTAAATCATTATTAATATTAAGAATGTAAAGTTTATTAAACAACAATTTACTTTTGAGTAGATTTTATATAAAATTACATCATCAAATGGCATTTATCACAATAAAACGAAAAACAAAGATAATGTAAAATTATTATTTCTAACATTTATTGTTTTGCCAAACAAAATTTTTAATATTTATTATAAAAACAGTAATTAAATTTTTTTATTTTTTCAATTTAAATGAAAAATTCAAGTGAACAATTCGTTTTAAATAAACGATTGCACAAATAATTTATTATAAAGTTCTGTGTTTTTCTAAAAAAAAGAAGTTATTTTAGACAATTAAGTTATTTTAAAAGTAGATAAAAATGACAAATATTTTAAATTATTTTATTTTTTTGCATAGAATAAAAAGATTGATAATAAAGTCTAGGACAGTAAAAACTTATTTCATGGAATAATAGGTTTTATTTATTTCTAAAATGAACTTTATTTAAAATTTAAGGTGTACATAGGGTTGAATTACATAGATTGACCTCTCTGAAATTAAGCAATGGCACTAATGTTATAATAAAACATTACGCGCAATATAGATGCCAGAATGGAGGGTAGGTTTTCTAAGAGAGATACAATGAGTCAAGTTAAGAGTTCATGAGATTGTTCTCCCCAGACAATAGAAGAGTTCGAAGTAGTATCTCTTCAGTTATTATTCTAAGGACAGTCACTGGAACAATTGATGAGATAGTGAAACAGTAGTTTTAATCCAAAGATTTAATCACAGTAGAAAATTCCAGGAATTTCCTTGGCTTGCTTGTGAAATTTTCCTTCATTCTTAAATCAGGAGCCTTGGTTTATATCCTCAAGGTTATCAGCTTACATTATGTGTTATATAAAGATTGATTCTTAATCCTAAGTGCTACTGATGATTTACATCGTATAATACAAAACTGACTTCAGGAATTGAATTCTGTCTATCTTGTTTCAACAACTTGAGATCCAGTGAAAACCAAGAGCATTAGTGCATAGGCTGATTAACCATTGGTGGTTTTATTCCATGAGCTAATTAATAATTGATGGTAATTGATTGTTGTAATTAGAGTTGATCTATGAAGTTTAGACTTCAATAATGAATAATATTTTGAGAGTCTATTATATGCGATCCAATTTAAGATAGGTGAGTGAGTGCTTGAGAGACATCCTAAGGCAATGTTCAGATGCAGATCAAAGTAAATTACTGTTCAGTGAAATTATTCTATACTAGATAAAGTCTCCAGTTTTAATAACTGCATCCAAACCGCTATAAGTAATGCTACTATTGCTTTCTTATGAATGAGGGAATCAGAATTGGCAATAATCCCCTCCTCACAGTTGCATTTCCAAATGTATATCATATAATACTAAATTGTAAGAAAGGGTGGTAAATAAAGCATTGTGTAACAGTAGTAAAGTGCTTAGACAATTTAGTATTATATGGTAATAATGTGTTTTCATGGTCTGCAAGGGAGGAATTGACTGAAGGTTCATGAGAAATGAAGTCCTAACTTTTCTTGAGACTGATGCTATAAAAATGATATTGATCCAATACTGAAAATTATTTTAAGCATAATCTACTTATGCATTTTTTATACATAAAAAGAAATTATAAATAGTAAGTATTATTCTGTGAATAATAAATGTTTTAAAAAAAAAACAAGTTGTGGCTATATTGAGTAGTCCATATTAGATTTAATAAATAGATAATTCTACAGTAAATAGCTCAGAAAGTAATATAACATTAAAACAGTTTAGCAGCAGATTAAGCATTTAACATTTCACTTAAATAATCTGAATTGAGTTTTTGTTTTATTTATAGTACTCAGCTAAAAATCTATCCTGAAGCCTTGGTCTTGGACTGCCATTCTATTATAGTATTAAACTCAGTGCATTTATTAACTATATTTTTAATATTATATTAATTTACTTATAAGTGTTGTGAAAACTGAGAAAAAAGTCTGACAATTTCATTTGTCTGATATTTCTTATTTGAAAGAACAATAGACTTATTTATTCTATTAGTTTTATAAATTATGAGCTAATATTTAACAGTTTCATTAACTCTCCTGCACTCCACTAACATTCTGACAGATTTCTTTGTTCTCACTAGATTTATGTTTTCAACTTTCATTTTAATATTAAACCATTATTATGTATCAGAATATAATAAATTTGACTTCATGTGATAGATATTTTTGTTTAGATATTAAATAAATTTTTAAAAAGTACATTTGATTTTAAAGCAGGCAAAACTCTCCATGCATTAGTGCCACTCAGTGCAAGCCAGAGTAATCAATGGATTCCAGAAAGCTTGTGCATAAAATCCCTATCTAGTGCCTACTTATCCAATATCCCTAGACTAGTTTCTAGCTTGTGGCTTTCATCAGTGAGGAGCCTGGGATCTGAGAGCACTAGTAGGCACTAGATTGGCATCCATTGATTACTCTGGGTTTCCCTGAGTGGCACTACTGTGTGGAGAGTTTTGCCTGTTTAAATAGCAGTTATGAGTAAGCGTAAGAAATGGTGATCATGTGATGTTTGATAGTTTCATTTTTCTTTATAAATAAACCACAATTCTCATAATTCATTTTTTTTTTCCATATGTCATAGCATCGGCCGGGACGCGAACCCACAACCGTCTGCAACCAACTACTTGCTTGCATGGCGGCTGCGATACCTCTCGGCTAACAACGCAAGACTATTTTTAACAATGCTTTTATTAATATTCAACAGTTTTATTTCATTTCTTGTTTGTTTCATTTTTAAGCAATTGATTTAAAAACAGATTGTGAGTCAATTATTTTTGGGAATGGATGAGAATATTTCATATAATTATCATGATCTTGTTTACTTTATATTTTTTAATAATGGAACAATTAAAACATTTTTAAGTTTAATATTTTTGAGGCTAACATATAACCACTATATTTTAAAACTTTTGCAGACATCTCATAAGAATCTGAACTCTCAAATTTTAAAATTGCAAAGAACTAAAAATTACAAAAAACTAGTTTAACTTCACTAAACTAGATGTTTTTTTCAAATCAATGTGAGTAGACAATATTCATTAAAAATAATAATGTTTATCATTACTCAAAAAATCAAAATTCTTTTCTTATCATGTCACAATGATCATATAAGAAAGTGTCAGTGATGAATATAATAAGATTGTGATTTAAAAAAAAAAAATGTCCATGATCACTAAATGTTTCTTCTATCCTTTTTTATCTTTTTGTCATAAATCCACATTCAATTTATTATTTGACCAATAAAAAAAATAACTTTTTTTTATCAAATCATTAATAATAATATCATTGTCAGAAACAATTATAATTCTTAATTTAACCCCCCCATCAGAATCTATAACACACTCCTTAAAAAAATTCATTTTCTTATTAAGATGAAAATCTTGAAAAATTTAAAGCAATTTGAGGATTGAGTAGCTGTTTAAATTTAACATTGTCAATAGATGCTTTTAAAGAAGGAACATCAACTATCTTGCAAATGAATGGAATAATACTTATTTTTTTAATGTGCCTACTATTTCAATTTTGAAAAATACTAATCTATGATATGCCTAACAATCTTGTGTAATACAAACTTTTAATTATAACATAATCTATTAAATGCCACTTATTTTAATCTTGAAGCACCAAAATTATTTTTCAATATTTTTTTTTCATACACCAAATGCGTTGACCGGGAAACGAACTCGGTCCAGCTGCTAAGAAGGCAGCTATGCTAACCACTAGGCCATCAACGCCAATTATTCGATCAAAACAAAGAGTTTCTAAAAATCAATCCATATATTGTGCAAAAATTCCGTAAAACTACGACTATGTGAGTTTTCAGCAATATTATTCATTCAAATAATTTTTGGGCACAGACTAGTATTTATATCAACACATGCATTAAAGTATATAAAAAATGATATTTTAATAATAATGATGATGTAACGATATTTCTATCAAGCAATAAAAGCTTCCTTTCTCTGACTTTAATATAAGAGAACATACCCTAATAAAATGAACACAAATACCATTCATCAGGCCAAATTTTAATACTATCGATATTTCACTAAAACATGGAGGAATTCCAAGCAAAAAGATACTAAATTAGATTGCTCAGCAAAACCAACATTATGCAATCTGATTTTACTAATGTTAGACTCTTCTAAAAGTCTTAATATGTTCTTCTCTGAAAGATGAGTTTTACTAAGAGCATTTACAGTAATTTTAAATTTTTGTATCTGATGCTTTTTTTCCATCCAGATCATGAAGAGTTTATAACAAAGTTCCCACAATTCCACTTAATTTGTGTTTGGAAAAAATAGATTTTTAATACTTATTTTTATTACTATGACTGTGGAATGTGATATCATTACCTCCAATAATATGATTACTATTTCTTTAAAAGAATAATCGACCAAGGACAGCATATAGTCTGTGTGAGATAAACCATATTTAAATTACTTAATCCCTTCCACTTCAATGCTAGACAGGAAAAGTTTTAAATAGAATTTCTAAAATACAATTTTTGCCAGATTCCTACCCCAAATACAATTCCAACTCAGCTTATTAATCAATATATTGGTTTGAACAACATTTTAAGATAGAACTGACAGTCTAGCAAATCTTACTCCATCACTGCAATTTTTAATTCTTGAGAGTATGAGTTTCAAAAGTTGAAAAGAAAGGAGTTAAAGGCTGAATTGCTATGCATTCAATTAAGTAGAGAAATATAAAAATACACAATGCCATTATCCCTGTTAACATAATAATATAATCATTGTGATGATAGATACAAGATGAGTAGTCTCCACACTTACTTAAATGATTGAAAACAATGAGAAAAAAGAGATAGAAAATATTTTATACTGAAAACAGTATCTAGTTTTCTATGAACAAATATTATGCTCCAAGGGAACAAGAAGTCCTCTACACATTCTGTTATTGGTATTTATTTGAAAGATTGTGATTATGGCATTTAAGATAACTATTATTATTAAACGTTAAATGTATTTAGAAAATTTCAAATTTTATCTAAACTTTTTATATACATTCAACTGTTAATAATAACATATAAGTTATAATGTAAAACAATATTTTGATGGATATTATTATTATACTCTCTTTTTCAGATGCTGCTGGTTTACCAGTGGCAATACTATTATGGGGATGAAATCTAGATCTTTAGATTCATGAATATTGGATTTACAATAAACCTTTAACAACTGAAATAAGGCTATTATACACCTGTATCAATATATGTAATATTTAGGGTATATGAGCACAGACTTTCACATGACCTATCACTCACCAATCTATCTCATATCACTGATACACTTGAACACATATATGTCAAAAAGATAAATAATCACCAATATACGTATTTCATGCTAAACCAGCAATCATCAGTTGGTCTAGATTATTATCCTCACACATATAGATAATCAGTGCTCAGCTTTATATTAAGATAGCCAATCTTCATACTTTAATGGACAGGCTTCACTCCACTCCACACTCCAACTCTTCAACCATCCATCCAATTGAAAATCTGCTGATGGAACGCTCTAAGGCCACCCTGAAGCCAAGATTTAAGTAACTAGGCTATTTTATTAAAGGCATCAGGCAGTAAAAAATTATACATTTATTTTAGGAGGGTCTTCCTGATTTTTTCATTTTTGTTTTTAAGTGTTAAGTTAATTAGTAATTTCCAGACATTATAAATAATGACACTAGATTGACTTTTTGCCATTGATATGTGAGCAGCTTTTTTCAATTTTTTTCTTTGTACTTTTTCTTTCTATTCAACATTTTGTATTTTCCCAATTCAATATAAGTTCATTGGTACCTAAATGGTATGTTATGCATATGTTCTTTTCTTTACTAATCATCAATTTGTGCTCTCTCAATTCCTTTAGTGACTAGTCTCACAAGTATATGTCTTTTCACATTGATTTAGTATTTTGTGATTGCAGTTTTTGATTTTCATTATTTCAAGTTTGTTTTGTAGACATTACTATTCTTCATACCATGATATGATATTATATCAGTTGCAAATTTTCTTTAGTTTGTCTGCTATTTCATGTTGAACCAGCACTCATCAGTTGGTCCAGATCATCATCTTCCACACAAATATATAATCATTGCTCAGTTTATATTAAGGTAGAAAACCTTCATACTTTAATGGACAGGCTTCAATTTACTCCACCCTCCAACTCTTCAGCTATCCATACCATTGAAAATATGATGACAGAGTGCCCAAATCCCATGCTGATACCAATATTATTGTTATGTCCCTGTTGACCTTAAATCACTCTGACCCCTCATGTATAGGATCTTATATATTTAAGTACATAGAAGAGAAATGATTATTTATCTTTTCTACATGTATGTGGTTGTGTGCACCAGTAATATAAGATAATGTGAATAGTTGAAGGTACTTGAAAGTCTGTGTTTAAATCCTGTATATTTACAATTAAGCTCCAGGTATATGAAGAATGCTTGTATTTGAAATATTTTGTATACATTAGTAAAAGTAGACCAAAATTGATTTCTTTTTTCCAATTTTCACATTCATTTTATCAATTTTAGTCATAATATTTGAGATAGAAAAACTATTATCTAAATCAAAAAATAGGTAATTTTTTTTTTATTAGGTGTTTTTCCCATCTGAAGATGGTAGCGATCATCTATCCGCATTCGCATTTTTTAATCTATTTAAAATTTGTTTATTTATTTTAATTATAATATTGGCAATAATCTCTGCTACTGTGTAGATATATTATAAAATGTATCCACACAAAATTAACATTGAAACAAGCACTCACTAAAAAATTTTCAGTTGAATACAATCTAATAAGACTAGCGCCATCTTTAAAAAAAACTGGTAATAGAATTACGATCTAGATTTTTTAAAAAGTTATTTTAGGTCCCATTGTAAACAATAACTTACTCGTGTGCTTCAAATTTCACAATATAATTTGTTCTAGGAGTTTCTTCATATATCAGTATGATAAATAGTTGTTTCTATAAATATATAAAGCAATAGATAAAAAATCTTTAAAATAGCCCTCATAGAGAAACAGTAAGAAAGAAAATATTCATTAGACTTATCAATTGCCAAATTGGATGTTTTGCTTTTCATGTTTATTCCACCCTCGAACCAAGAATATTTAGTTATCCCTTTATTAACAAATATTAAATGGTTACCTGGGTTAGCAGCAATCTTGCTTTCTGACAAAAAAGTCTGAGCCTGCTTGAAACAAAATTGTTTTTTATATAATACTAGAACTGGGTTTGACATTAGGTCATGGATTTAGGTAATCAAATTTATTATTATGATGATTATTAATAATTAATGATTAAGAAGAAATATCCTAGGTACCAGTTTAAAATGCATTCTCCACCATTTTAGTTTTTAAGAAAAGCCTCAACTCCACTGCTGACACAATCAAGTTCTAACAGATGTCAGACAATCCCAGATATCATAGATACAATATGTTCCAGTTCTTTTGTCCAATCTGCATAAAAAATTTGCAATCTCCATCAAAAATGTAAAAAAACACACACACAAATTTCATAGAAATAAGTGCACTCAAAAAAAAATTCAAAATTATCAAAATCAATATTTAGCAAAAAAAAATGTAGGGAAGGGGGGACTTGCCAGCATAACCGCATGACCAGAAACCCAAATTACTAGCACAAACAAATATGAAAAAAAAATAATAATATTTAGCACATTTTACTAATTAGAAAATGATTACAGCAATGCATAATTACATGATCCTCTCCCAAATCAAATCACTAAAAATCCAAATACCAGACTAATTAGTAAATGACGACAAAAATTACCTGCCACCCACTCAAAAATATTAAATAACTCTAGCAATCAAATATCAAACACATTAGTAATTTGCTAATGATATAAAAAAAAAATTGCAAAAGTTAACATTTCAAAAACAATATTGAGCAAATATCAATATTTATCAAATAACAGAAGGAGGAAAAACCAAAATTTATTCAATACAATCACATGACATGACCAAAAAGCCAAATTATTAACAAAATCAAATATGAAAAAACAATATTTAATAAATATCACTAATTAGTAAATAACCACAACAACGTTACCATAATGCCCACCGCCCCAAATCAAATATAAATTAATACATAAAACTATAAAAGCATACTTCACAGGATTAGGTAAAATGAAATGTTCAAAATCAATAGTCAAGCAAAAATTAATATTTCATCAAAAAAAAATTACTAGCATCTATTAAAAATAATTTTAAAAAGCTTTATAGTCCAGCAAATCTTAATATTTGATCAAAAAATAAAAACAAATTGCTATTATTTATTAATGAAACATAAGCCACATATAATTAAAAAAACTACCAAAACATATTACAAAAATATATTTTATTATTTCAAAGCACACAAAGTAATGTACCATTGCCAAAATATGCAGAATAGAAAGTGGAATTAAAATTTCAAAGGGATCAACTTGATATTTGCAGGGATTAACTTTTGATCTCAATGACAAAAACAAAAATTATGGTTAGACTCTTTACATTAATGTGGTGAAAAAAAATTAAAGCTGAAAAAATAACACTATCTATTTATCTAAATAATTACAAATTCATTCATTCATCAACCTAATGCTTATTTATCAATCTATCTTTTAAATGTCTGTTTATCTGTCTATCAATCCATTTATCTTTTACTTGTTTCTTTATCTGTTTATCTATGACTCTCTATTTGTTTGTCTATTTATCTCTGTGTCTTTGTATATGCTTTATATATGGTTTTTTACCTAATTATTTATGCATCCAATTATCCATTCAACTATCTAGACAACTATATATTTACTATATATCTATTAATCTATCTACCTATTTATCATTATGCCTATCTATCTATCTCCATATGTTTATCTATCTATCTATCTATCCAGTTTTCTACCTATGTATTCAACCATCAATTTAACCCATTAGCCAACCATTCTTTCACCATCTATCTATTAATCTATCTATATGTCTATCTTTATGACTATATGTATCTATCTGTCTATCTATTTATCTATCCATTTATTTATTTATCTATATGGTTTTCTACCTAATTATTTATTTATAGTCTAACCATCGATTTATTTACTTTTCTATTTATGTGTATCTATATTAATTTATCTATGTATTTATTTATCTATCTATCTATCAGTCTATCTAATCTATCTATTTACCTATCTGTCTACTTATCTATCTATTTACCTCTCACCAGCTATTTACCTATTTATCTATTCACTCTTTCATCTCTCTATCTGTTTACTCATCCATTAAGTTATCTATTCTTTCTACATATATATTGATTTTTTGATTTATCTCTTTATCTATCTGAATTGATATCTATTTTCTCACTATTCATTCTTTTAATTATCTATCCATTGTTGAGTCATCCACCAATCTATCTATATATCTACCTCTTTACCTTTCTACCTATTCATCCATCAATGTATCCATAAGCTTATTTTACCTATCTATATATTTATCCATTCATCTATATGCCTATCTATTATTCATCCATCAATAAATCCATCTATCTATCTCTGTCTATGTATTCATTGATCGGATTTATCATCCAGTTATTTATGTATATATTAATCATCTATTAATATATTCACCTATCTACCTTTGCATTTAACTATCTATCTATCAATGTGTCTGCTTATATCTATTTATTTATCCATCCAACAATCAATATATTTAACTATTTAGTCACCATCTATCTTTTTATCTACCTACATACTTATCTATCTATCCTTATATCTATCTATTTACTGTGTCTATCCATTTATCTATTTATCCAACCTGCTATCTATTTGTATGTACCTATCTTTCTATCTATTATCTATCTATCCATCTATTTCCATATCTTAGTCTATGAATTTATCCATCCACTTATTCATCTATATCTATCTATCTATTCAATCATTTATCTATCCTCCCTATGTATGCATCTATTTATTGAATTACCTCTTTAGTCAACTAGATATCTTTCTATCAGTCCATCCATCTATCTATCTGCTTTTCAAACTATCCATTTAATTATCTATCTATTGTTTTAGTCATCCATTATTTTTTCCACATCTATTTTATCATTTTATTTTTATATAGCACGATGTTTATAAACTGTAATATTTAAACAGCATTAAGCTGTTGCACATGCGCTTTGAAGATTTTAACTATAAATGAATGAATACCAACACTTCAAATACATGATAAAGTCTTTGGAAAAGATAAAATGGCCATCTATCTTTTCGAACCCAAATGCTTTTGTATGGGCAAATCTTAAGTGTTTGAAAGTGAAAGCATGAAGATATTAAATAATCACTTTAAATTACTATTACATGCTTGAATGAAAGACGCTAATGAAATTTACTAGAATTTACGATTTATTTACATACATTTAATGTCAAATAAGAATGACATATCATAAATTCTAGTAAATTTCATTAGCGTCTTTCATTCAAGCATGTAATAGTAATTTAAAGTGATTTTAATATCTTCACGCTTTCACTTTCAAACACTTAAGATTTGCCCATACAAAAGCGTTTGGGTTCGAAAAGATAGATGGCCATTCTATCTTTTCCAAAGACTTTATCATGTGTTTGAAGTTTTAGTATTCATTCATTTATAGTTAAAATCTTCAAAGCCATGTGCAACAGCTTATGCTGTTTAAATATTATACATCTATTTATCCAACACATTATCCAAGAATCCATGTACCTAACTATCTATCTATCTGTTTATTTATTTCTACATCTATCTATGTTTTATTCATCCATTAATCAATTCCTCTATCTATCTCTGTATCTATTTATATCCACCAATTTATCTATCTACTATTCATCCATTAATTAATCCATCTAGCTACCACTGCATCTATGTATTCAATGATCGGTATTTTGATCCATACATTTAGTTATTATTCATCCACCAAATAAAATTCATCTATATATCCACCTCTGTATCTATCTTCTTAGTTTTCTACCTATTTATCTATCTAACCAGGTGGATAAAAGCAGGTGGGATGTAGATAAATAGATAGATAAATAGGTAGATAAGTATGTAGGTAAATAGAAAGATAGATATAGTGATTAAATAGTTATATAGATGAAACATTGGATGAATAGATAGATAGATAGATAGATAGATAGATAGATAGATAGATAGATAGATAGATAGATAGATAGATAGATAGATAGATAGATAGATAGATAGATAGATAGATAGATAGATAGATAGATAGATAGATAGATAGATAGATAGATAGATAGATAGATAGATAGATAGATAGATAGATAGATAGATAGATAGATGGATGGATGGATGGATGGATGGATGGATGGATGGATGGATAGATATATAGATGGATAGACGGATAGACGGATAGACGGACAGACGGACAAACAGACAGACGGACAAACAGACAGACGGACAGATGGATAGACGGACAGACGGACGGACGGACAGACAGACTGATAGATAGATAGATAGATAGATAGATAGATAGATAGATAGATAGATAGATAGATAGATAGATAGATAGATAGATAGATAGATAGATAGATAGATAGATAGATAGATAGATAGATAGATAGATAGATAGATAGATAGATAGATAGATAGATAGATAGATAGATAGATAGATAGATAGATAGATAGATAAAGATTAAAAATAGACACTAGACCAGTTCGGAGACAGATAGTGTAAGTGTAATTGGCTAAATAGTTAAATTGATGGTTAGATGTGTAAATAAATAGAAAACTAGATATATAAATAAACATATAGAGAAAGATAGATAGGCATAAAAGTAGATAAGTAAGTAGATAGATTAATAGGTAGATAGCGAATGGATGTTTTTCTGAAGGTTTGTGATGATGGTATTTTAGTTATATACTGGACTATTTCCATAATCTAATATTAAGTATTGAATGTCTTTAAAAAAATTTAACTATTTAAATTTTTCAATTGCATTCAACTGTTCGTAATAGCACACAGATTAAAATATGCACAGCGTTTTGAGTGGTTTTATTCTGTTCTCTTTTTCAGCTGTTGCTGGCCTGACCAGTGACAGTATCAGCATAGGAATCAAACCTGGACACTTAGATTTTTGAATATTGAATTTTAAGATAATCTTCTAACCAACTGAGCCATCTTTGACAAGATAATTAAATAGTTGGTTGGATGCATAAAGAAATAAAAATATAGAGCTAAGTATGGATATATATAAAAACAGATAGAGAGACAGTAAATAGATATCAGACATTGATAAACAGATAAAAAGTCAGATAAAAGATACGTGAATTGTTAGATAAATAAACAGAGACATTTTAAAAAAATAAATTGATGTTAGATAAATAAATTTGTGGGTGACTAGTTAGTTAAATAGATGAATGGGATTATTTTTTTCAGCTTTATTTTTTTTTTACAGCTTTAATGTAAACAGTCTAATCAAAATTTTCATTGAAGTCAAAGGTGAACACTGTAAATGTGAAGATAATCTCTTTGACTTTTTTTTTAAAATTCCATTTTCTTTTCTGATGCGACATGCTTTGAAGTAATGAAATATATTTTTTGTAATTTGTTTTTCTAGTTTTATTTATTATGAGTGACTTACATGTATTAATAAATAATTGTAATCTTTTTTTTCATTATCAATCATATTCTGTCCCATGAATAGGTTCAGACAGTAGGCACATGATCAATTCATCCATTTTATGACTCCATTCTCTTCATCGTCCGGCTCTTCAATTCTATTTAACTCTTCCCATCTCTTCTATCATCCAACAATGTCATTGTTTTCCAACTTTTCTCCTTCTTTCACTCACCATTCCTTCCAAAACATTGTTCATCAAACTATACTTTCTTTTTAATATATGTCTAATATGGTTTCTTTCTATATGTCTAATTTTCTCAACCAATCTTTTTTTCATTTACACTTTTCAAAACTGCTTCGTTATTTTATTCATCCAATTGATTTTTGCATTCTTCTTCATATCTATATCTCAAAGATTTCCAATCTGTTCATCATTTTATTTCTCATTGTTTACATTCCACACATAGCATTTGATTAATCTTTTTTAATTCTCTCTTCAAAGATCCACAAAATATTTTCTTTTTCTTAATAAATACCTTCTTTGCCAATTCTAGTTTTCTTTTAATTTCATCTCCATTTTTTCATCCCAACTCAACCAACTACTCAAATATTGAAATCTTTTTACCTGTTGAACTATGTTATCATTGATTTCAATTTACTGTTTTATTTGCATTCCTCTCTAGTCACAGACACTTAATCTTCTCAAAATTAATCGACATTCCATATTCCATACATTTTTCATCAAATTTATTCAACATATGCAGAAGACATTTTTCATCCTCAGCTACAAGAGCCATATCATCTGCAAATTTTATACATTTTATTATTTTACTTACTGTATCCTTGTCTATTTCCTCTTTCTGTAATAACTTCATCAGTCTCATTATTTTCATCTAATTATTATCCTTTGCCCAGTGTACATATTCCAAATAAACCTCTCTTTCCAAAATACTCCTTATTTTTTCAAATGATCATTCATTTATTCTAGATCACTTTATCAAATGCTTTTTCCAAATCTACAAAATTTATACCAATTCCTTTACCTTTTTTGATATATCTCACTAATTATTCTCATAATACCAATAGAATCACTCATACTTTTCTTTCTCTGAAAACCAAGTTGGTTTTTCAATTTGATATTCTACCTTCCCATAAATTTTTTGAGTTAAAATCCAAAATAAAATATTAAAAGCATGAGATAACAAAAATTATTATCCAGTATTTTTAACATTTAATAAATTTCTTCTTTTTAGAATTGGAATCATTATAATTCTTAAAAAATCTTCATATACCAAATTGCAAAGTCCAATCATTTCCTTCATAGCAAATTTTCCCATTTCTTTTTAAAATTCTATAGGTATTGCACCAAATGCAACAACCTTATCATTCTTCATTTGTGCAATTGGCTTTCTTATTTCATCTGTCAATATGTCCATACCTTTATCATCATCTCCTTCATTTCCAAATTCATAATTAATTGAATTTTTTTTTCTAAGAAGACATAAGATATTCTTTCCATCTTTTCAATATATCATTTCTATCAGTTAACTTCATTTTATTCTTGTCCACAATGACACTTGCTAATCATGTCTTTTTCTGCCCCCCTCCCCATGTGTCATAGCATCAGGAAGCGAACCCACAACCCGGGCAACTGCTTACAAGGCAGTCACACTAACAGACCACATCTTTTCATCTGCTAAGCATTTCTATCTCTCTACATTCTTATTTCAACCTTTTTTCTGCTAAATCTGTTTCTCTTCTTAGCTTATTATTAATTTTTCTATATGCACTTAGCCCTTTCTCACTATTGACACTCTTCCACCTTCTTTTCCAACATACCTTCCATTATCCAAGGTCATTTAGCTTTCTTTAATCAAATAGTGCCTATTTCATTGTTTGCTGTTTATAATCATATACAATACTTACCAGAATTATTAACACATTCCTGGTCTTTATCAATCCTCTTTATTACTTTTTTTACATATTAAACTACATCTTTTTTTCATTTCTCTCAATTTATGTATCTTTTCCTTCTTTTTAATCTTTTTAAACTTGACTTTAATTCAGTTATGAACTGAGTATATATCAGCATTAAGAAAGGCTAGTGAACTCTTAATAGCATTTTTGTATCTATTCTGAATCAATATATAATTAATTTGATAATGCTCTTTATTACCTGGAACTGTCCATGTTTACAATCTTCTTAATTTTTATAAGAGTTTGCATTCACATACCTATTCTTCTTATAAAAAAGGTTGCTATCGCTTTCATTTTTTTTCCAATACCATAATTTGCAACAATTTTTTCTGCCTTTCCTTTTCCGTAAGTCATCCAATAGCAAGATACATATATTTCCCCCACATGTTGTAATTTCTTCTATCTCTCATATTTTTCATTAAGTTCAATATCACCATGACTGGTAGTTAGTATATAAACTTGTACAAATTCCTAGGACTTGCAGTTATTATCATCATCATCATGTTTATTGATGAAATATTAAGATTTGTTAAACTATTGTTTTTGATTTTTTTTTTTAAATGATAATATGCTTTAATAGTTTCATTTATTCTGTAAGATTTATGTTCCTTAATGGATCCTAGTAATTTCTTTTCTTTAAATCAAATATTAATATTTTTGAACTTTTTATTTTTTGTGTGTGTAATATGCTCTTATAGTTATTTGTCCTTTTTTTTTGGGGGGGGGGGGGGATAGGCATCAAACTAATTTAATTGTGGTTATTTACTAATTAATAATATTTTTTAAATATCCTTTTATCATATTTGATTTGTTAATTATTAATATGTTTGATATTTGATTTCTATAATTATTTAATTTTGTCGGAGGGGAGGGAGCAGATGATTTTTGTGATCATTTACTAATTAGTTTGATATTTGATTTCTAGTTATTTGATTGGAGAGGGGGGCATTATATAATTATGCTTAGTTGTGGTCATTTACTAAATAGCAATATATGCTAAGTATTGTTTTTGCTAATAATTTATTCTGACAAGGTTTTTTTTTCTCCCACCTTTTATTTTAAGTATTGTATTTGAAATTTTGGATTTTTCTTTTTTTTTTTGATTGTGCTTATTTTTATAAAATTTGTGTCTTTTTTTAAATTTTTTATAAAGACTAGACAAAATAGATGGAACGTTTTATATCTATGACAGTTGATATCGTCTGACATCCTTTAGCACTTGGTTGTGTCAGTAGTAGTTTTAAGGCTCCTCTTAAAAATCAAAATGGTGAAGAGTGCATTACTCTATGTTATTTCTTAAAAATAGCCGCACTTTTGTTGTAACTTATATGTGCAGATAAGCTATATTATTATTCGAATGATCAAAGTCAAGCAAATAATTTAAATGTAGAATTTATTAGACGGAGATGTTTATTATATCTATAAAGATATTACATACGGGACAGAGAAAGGTGAATAACTCCGTGTGTGTAAATTTAAAAAAAATCAGATATATTAATCTTTAACTGAAGTTTAAAGTTTATATCTGTGCTAGAGATAATCTCTAGTTTCGAAAATGATTAGTAATAATCATTAGTGTATTTATCTGAAATGGATGACGTCAAAGTTGTGAGTGTAGGAAGTTTGACAATGGTAAATGAAAATGTAACAATTTACTCTAGATAAATACTTTGAATATAATAAAGATGTATACGAGATATTGTGACCTGGGCCAACTGATGAGTGCTGGTTCAGCACGAAATGCATCTTGGGGTCATTTGTCTTTTATTATATCTTTATTTATATGTATTTAAAAAGAATGGGGAAGTATGGAGATGTTTATTATACCTATAGAATTTATTACTTTTGGCATAATATTAAGAGATTAAATCTGCGGCTTTCCATCTAAATAGTTTTATTAACTTGCTGAAATACTGATTCATATAAAATCTGTTAATATTCAGAAATATTGCATCATGAAAACGATAAAATTCATTGACTGAAAATAGAAGTCTACAGTTATTTTTTAAATTTCCATTTGAGTGTGTTTCTATAGTAACTATCAAATCAAACACCTTTAAATACTGCACTAATAAATATAGTAAAAGTTAAATAATTAATCATTATAGATAATTTTAAAAGATAAAATCTAATTTAAATGTTTCTGTTTCATTGTTGTTGTTTTTTTTAATATCTATTGGCTCTATACAGCAATTGAATAAAATAATGAGAGTGTGTGTAATATCTTTATTAATATAATTTACATCACTACATTGTTGCTTTACTCTAGTTATTAATGGTCCAATTTATGCTTATGACATCTCTGGCTTTATATTATAATATTTACAGCAAAAATCAATCATTTTGAAATGAAGGTGAGTTATGTAGTATTTACTGGTTTATAAGCAAGGTCACACCAACCTGAAGGTACGATGGGAGCACTTCACACACACAGCAACATTGATTAAAAAATTATTCTTATATATAAGTGAAGATAAAATTATTGATCGCAAAAACAAAATGTTAAAGTCATTTTTTTTAGTTATAATTGATATAGCTATTTCAAAACTTGATGAAAGATTTACATTACTGAAAGAACACAATGACGTTTTTGAATTTTTAAATGGTATTTATTTATTAGAACCAATGGAGAAAAAAGAAAAATTAAAATATTGTAAAGTTTTGGAATGGAAAGTGAGAGATGGTAAAGATTCTGATATAAACTCCTTGGAATTATGCAAAAGAATATAAAATATATTAATCTATCTTAATCTACATTTTTAGAACTTGAGTATATATTTTTGGATGATCCTCTGATCTGCTTTTCCTAGTTTTTTTTAAAACTATCAAGAATTTATTTATCATTGCCTGTGACTATTACAACTGATGAAAGATCGTTTTCAAATTTGAAAATTATAAGAAATTATCTCTGTAGTACATTGACACAGGATAGACACAATAATTTAAGTCCTATTAGCATAGAACATCAAATTGCTCCTAATTTAGATATGCAAAATATAATAAATGATGTTGCTACAAAGAAATCATGTCAAATAACTTTACATAAAAAAGTGCAATTAATCATTGTTTTTGTTTTTTTTTGTTTTTGGAAAAAAAGTTTAAAATAACTATGAACTATGTTCTCGATGTTTTTAATAAATAAGACGTGTAACTTTTGTTTCACACAAATTTGTTACTTTACCACTTCTCCTTGAACTTCTTATAAACTCTCGAGCAATGACGTCATTCGACTATTTTTTTTTTTTTTTTACAACTATAAAAGAAGATGTCTGTTATATAGTAAAAATCAATCTGCTTATTTTTATATGATATATTTGTCTATCTATCTATCATTATTTAAATATCTACTTTGTATCAACTAAAGCTTATACAATTATATACTATCTACTTAAATAAACCAGTTTTTTTTTATTTGTTTTGTGCTGATAATGAGACATATATATCTTTTCTTCTTGCATTACGTCTATTTCCTCCAAATATTTCTGCAATTTTTAGTAATAAAAATATTATTTACAAAATAACATAATTCTTAATGAAAAAGTATAATAAACATAAACTAATTAAATGCACCAAGCTATGTTATGGTTTGGTGCCTCATAATCTATTCTTTAACATTATTTGAGACACTTTGCAGCAAATTAACTACAATCCACATAAAAAAGAGTTTATAATAGAAATCTTAATATGGGTTGATGGAGAAATTGTAGCAGTAGCCAAGGATTAATTTTATATAATGGAAAGCAGATGGCCATTGGGGTTACCCATTAAGTGGTATTTTTGTAGCATTGTTCTGTCTAAGTTTAAGAATAATGTCTTGCCAAAATATTTAACCCCTTCAGCTATTGACATCTACATGAGATACACTCATGTCATGTTTATATGTGTGTTAGAGTATCAGATCAACAATATATGGCTGGAGCTCAAAAATATATCATCTCTTGAATGGACTATTGGAGTACAAAGACAACAATCATGGGATTGATTTTCTGGACATGTATGTCCAGAAAAATAAAAATGAGTGCAACTATAAAATGAAATTAAAATCTACATACATAAGGAGAGCCATTCATCCTTTGTCAAATGTTTCAATAGAGCACAAATTGATTGGCTTCAAGTGAATCTTATATAAAAACAAAAATTTCTGCAAGTATGAGGCAAATAGAAAGAACAACATTGATGCATACATTAACAATCTAATATGAAATTTTACACCAATGTAAAAAAAATTAAAAACATTAATAATATGCCTAAAGCATGAATAAGCCTTCTTTACATCTCTCATATTGTAAATAACCTTAGGACCATGTGCACTAACATGTACAAGACAAGATTTAGATCACTGCCTTCTCTTAATAATTTGTTAAGCTATACTAAAGATAAGATACTAGTAGAGTATGCTCCTCAGGTGATCTATAAAATTGTATGTTCTAACCCTTCCTGTAACTCTGTGTATTATGGTGAATCTCATGCAAATAGATCCATGAGAATCATCCAATATGCATGTAGAGCAAAATAAAAGACTGAATAGATTGATTTTTCTTGATTATGAACATGCTATGGGTCACATTTTCTCCATCCAACATTAAAACAGTTTGCTCTGAAAGGGATGATAAGAAAATACAATATAGAGAGACATGGGCAATTGCAAAGGATCCACATTTCATCAACAAAAAAAATCCTTGTGTTCGATTGTCTAAAAAATGGAATATCTAATTTGCCATGTTTTCATGTTGTACCTCGTCTACATATTACATCATACCAAATATATACACACCCCTGTACTGTCTAACATTACTCTGCACTATGATTCTGGCAGTGTTTTTCCAAAATCCGGCTCTGTGCATTCACTTAGTTTACATTTATTATACCTTTTCATCAGAACTCGAAGTTAATGAGCACTTAAGAATTACTTAGTTTTATGAAAAGTGTTAATTATTTGAGAATTACAAAATAACACTTAATAATATTTATTTTTTAGAAAAAATATTTTGGTAACAAATAATTATTTTATATTGGTACATTTAAAAATTATTTCATTTATATTTTTTGGCTGCTATGTTATTATTTTAAGATATAATGTTATTACACTAACACATAGCTTAATAACTTAAAGTTACAATAATAATGGTAAATATATTAAACTTATTAAGTGCAAGCAGATGATATAATAATAACATGAAAGGCTAAAACCTTCAACTGATGCACCTTAAAAATGCTTATGTGACAGCCAATCAGATGTAATAATGACTGCATGTGGAACTCTCAATTCAAAAACACAAGCCAAAAATACGAGAAAAAGATGGAACCCACCTTCTTCTCTACTTAAATTTATATATAAATAAACCAGACTCAAGCATTCCAAACTTATTTATATATAATATTTAGTGAATTAAATATGAAGATGTTTTAATCTTCACACTCTTAGTTCAGAATGCTAGAGTCTGGCTTATTTATATATAAATTTAAGTAGAGAAGGTGGGTTCCATCTTTTTCTCATATTTCTGGCTTGTGTTTTTGAATTGAGAATTCCACGTGGAGTCATTATTACATCTTATTGGCTGTCACATAAGCATTTTAGGCACATCAGTCAAAGGTTTTAGCCTTTCACATTATTAATAATAATGAAAGTAATATATATATTCAATACACCTTAAGAC